>JAQFXM010002823.1:0-22871 GCA_034693345.1 Entomobrya multifasciata
TTTAAAATAGTTCATTCGTTTTGAACATAATCAATATAGTCTAGTCGCTTTGTCTGAACTCACGAATTCATTTTTATCAGGACCGCAGGTTAAAGTTACGTTACAAAAAGGTGTTCCAATTTTGCCTGATAGTATCGAGCAAATGGTATTTTAATTAAAATTAAGTATAAAATAGCATGGGAGGGAATATGAACAGAAAGAACATCCTAAAAATTAATTAAATTAGCCATAGTGTAATACGTAACCTAATAAGCTTTCTCTTAATAAGGCACACAACATATTTAAGAATGTGCTGACTTGACTTAAGTCGCTATCTTTATCCGTCTTTTTCTATATGAACTTTTAAAATTTATGATGAAATACTTCTTTATCTTAAATTAAATTACAATAAGGCATGTATGTGTGTGTTTGTGTGTATCAGTATTTTAGTAGTTGACCATGCTGAATTATAATACAGACATTTACCAAATTATCTAAGCTCATGAAATATTTTAATGTACATTTTGTCCTAATATTACCGGGCAAAGTCCATTGTGTAAACAGTTATCCATTTGTGGTGTCATAATAACTTTAAGAATCAAGAATACATTTTTTTACGCGATCTATAGGCTCCCATCACGCTACCATGTTGCTTCTCCATTCTAGATCATGAAAGTTACATTCATAAAATTGTATTTTTTCTTTTACAACTTTTTTGCACACATAATTTGGAAGACACATATTAGGTTTCCTTTTGTTATTACCAATTTACCAATATTGCATGCTAGACGTATGTATTACTGCACACATATTGAAACAAATTTTATTACTATATTGGCTGAAATAAGTAAATAGTATATAGCTACAAGGGATTCCTTGTCATACACCTTGTATTGCTTTTGTTCAGTGTATGTTTTATGCTGTGTAAATAATACGATTTTATTGCCACGAAAATCATACTTTACAGCTTTCATGTCGAATAAAAGTGTCTGTCATGACATAAAATTACACATCTCCCCACCATATACACCATGAAATAATAAAAATAGTCTTATTCGGGAATGTGTACATAGTAGTAACACCATGAATATGTAATTCAATCAGTGATCTTGTTACAAAAACGACGTCTTCTTGCAAATAGAGTAGTGATGAGGTTCAGTTTAATGAAACCTACAAGCAAAAAGTGATTGCAAGTTTAGCAAACATGACAGGTATTTTTCAACTTAATGAAGAAATGAAAGAAGAGTATAGGAAATTCATACACACGTGTTCATATTATGTTATACGACAAGTTTAATACTAAAATATACTATGGTTTAAAACGTAATACAAATTTAATCACAAAACGCTGAGCAGGGGGAGTCAGTCCGCATCTGAATCTCCAAAATAATCTAATACATATTTGTCATCTTCCACAGACCACCAGAAACGTTTTAGGAATCCATAGTACATTGCACGAAACCACGCAAGGAAACAGAGATTTGCAAGATAAAAATGAATTCCAATGTAAACAGTGCTAGGTAAAATATAAACAAGAACTCGACTCAAGGTAAACCATTTCGGAAGTGGAAGGCCGTTGGTACTGTATAAATTTACGTAACGCAATGGAGGAAAGGGAAGGTATCTTGTAAAAATGGTGCCAAAGATCAGAACAACTAAGACGGAGGAAACACCAGTGAGCAATACATACAATTGTATTATCACCTGCAACAATACATATGAAATGTTACTGTATGCATATTAAATTGAAATTGAACAAATAAAATAAATTTACTTGTTTGCGTCTCATTTTACCCCTTTCAATCTTCTCATTTGTACTCTCTCGTGTTTGTTATCAAAACAATTCGGATATGCTAAAATGCCTAATAAAAGCATAATGTGGGATAACGCAGAACTTGGAACCATTCTACTTGTAAGATAATCCAGAATTAGGGCTACAGCGTAAATTACTAGTGGAGTAGTCGAAAGGACCAATATCTCCTGTCTCTGTAATAATTAAATTTGATCTTCAGCAAAAATTGATTTGGGAAATGGCCTGATTAAAATGTTGAATATGTTGAGGTACTTTCTCACAAAACTTGATTGGACGAATCTCCGTTGATCTGGATGCAAATCCGAATACTGTTTTAAAGTCCGAAAAATGAATATGTGTACTCCAAGTTTGTACAGGACAAATATTTCCAGCATAGGAAGAAATATCAGGAGGACTATATATTTGTCCATTTTTGGCTAATTACCAGGTGAAAGGGTCTCAAATGGAGTGTAACAGGTAAATAAACTGCTTAAACCACTTCACATTCAAACTTTCAACCGTAAACGATTGAAATGTTCTAGTGGATATCGTATAGAAGCAAGGACAATGAAAGTATCAAAATACCAACCGCATACTATTTTCATGGTAATACGGTAACAAAAGACAATAGTTTCGAATTTCATTCCATACAGAATTGATCGGGAAATAAGAGCAAATTGCATATTGCATGTATTTCATCAGATAGGAGGCTGCATTTATCACATTGTGTGAAATGTTTGAGTATGTATCATTTTGGTTTTTCGGTATATACGTATGTATCTTACTTTCACGAAAGCTTTCTCCACCTATTATCATGAGTTAGAGGTTTATTACAAGAGATTTTAAGCCTGCTTTAGTATGCGTACTTAAGCTTCTTACAGATAGATCAAAATGAAAATATACATGCTTATTTCAACATGAGGCAAGGTCGGTTTGGGCTTGATACAAAAGAACAATCAAAAGTTGCATGTATGAAATTACGTTTCGGTTTCGGCTAGAGAGAAAATAAATTGTTTGTTGCATAAAACATTAAAGATATCTGCAAAGATGTAAACAGTAGATCATTCTTATCCATCTATAAATTCTTAACAACAACTCATTGACATTGAGAGACAACTTCTGTGTTGAATTTTACTTTATTGTTTAATTACTTTGTAATCAAATCTATCATAGTATTTGTTAAACTTTAATGAAAGTTAATCAACAAATGAGAGTAATCCACAATCGATCGGTATTTTTTCTAGAAAGATTCTTTGTTTGCAATAAATATTTGAAAGCACTATACTATTTTGCTTCGCTCATTCAATCTCTTTTGGGGAAAGCCGACTCATAATAGTATCTAAAACATTCAATCAAGCCGATTACACATCCTCCAATTGTAATATAATACAAGGCAACATCAACAGGGCCTCCTTTCAAGTGGACTGGAATGCCATTGTCTTTCTGTAATTTACATTTAAAATAAGAGTTTGTTTGTAATGCAAAGTGCAAAATACCTTAATCGGGCAAAGGTCTTGTATTTTAGGGAAATGGAAGGCAATCAAATATTTCCCAAAAAACATGCATAATTTACCTGGAAATGCTCGTATTTCCTGAGTAAAACAGGAGACATATAACCAAAGCCAGGTTTAGGTGGTCTCACAGTTTGAATCGTCTTTGGAAATTTCACATCTTTGGTTCCAAATATTATTTGAGGTGCGTCATGGGTCGTGGGTCCTGTGATTGCCTGGAACAAATCGACATTGTATTTATATTTTATAATTTTAAAAAATACTTGTGGGAATAGAGCACATTACCTGGCCCACCCTTTGTGCAGCCCCTCCAACTATTCTTCCACTCAGATTATTGAACCGATACAAAGACATTTTAAACACTGTTTTTTACCAATTAATCTATATTTTAACATAAAATATAAAATTGGTCAGTGAGAGGAGAATAAATCGTATTGTATGGCCTAATTTTATTCACGCAATACTCAATCATGCATCATAACATGTACATGTAGGTATTTGTGCGGCTGAAGGACGAGACAGATACGCTGCAGTAGTGCAGCGCAGCGTACTGCCTAGAGGTTATTCAAAACACTTGTCTCATTCTCGTTAGTGTTGTTGTTGTTCTTTTTTTTACACGCATACAATATTGATATTCTTTCCTCCTTTATTTCAAAACATCTTTCATACCACATCACAAAAACATAATGCTTGAGATTTGTGTATAGCTTAAAATGTACATTAAGCATTGTGTATTTTAATGCCTTCACATATTTGATTAAATTACTATTTTTGTTAGTGAAAAAGGTTGAAAGTTGAAGGTACTGCAACAGGAATTAGAACAAACTTTCTCATGAAAAACTTCGGTACTGGAATGGTGGGATTTAATGGTCAAGTATGCATAGACCATAGCATAGCTATAAGTTAGTTTCAGTACTTTCCTACTGATACAGGGAAATTTATGTAAACAAAGATATTACTTCATTATTATGCTCAAGAAGAATGTTTCTATTTATCACCTTTTTAAAGAACAAAAATCTATTGAGTTTCTGCCCTACATATCTCTTCATAGCGAAAATGTCTGTTAATTCAAAAACTACGTACTAACTGGATGGTGGAATGGAAATAAAACTGGAAAGCGAAACATAAAAGATTTTATCTTAATTGTCTCATATCATTTACACACTTACAAGCACACCATTGACTTTTCCATTTAAGAAAATTGAAACTAAATCAATTAAGAAAAGAGGCATTTAGAAACTTTAAATGTTAGAAACCGAATTGCTACATTTTCAATGCATGCAAAATCCGAATGAGAACAGCTTGAACACAAATTAAAGCGAAAATGCATGCTCAATTCTAGTATTTTTTTTTACACATTTCTTAGCATTTTTTGCCCATGCCCTCCACTCCCTCCGTAACGGAAAAACGGAAGTTACCGTAAGAAGTTACTTGTGCAACAGTCGTGTATAAGTTTGCATCATTTTCCTTTTCTCCCTTCGCCCCAAACGTTTAACAAGTTCCTCTACAGTCTACAGTGCATCTCAAACTTATTAGAGAGCAACATAATAATTATACAGACAAGAAACTACAAACAAATTATTATAGCATACATATTTCGATAAAAAATTAAGTACAAATTGTACAATTAAGCAGTGACTTCGCCATTTATAGTTTGGAAGTGTGGAAGGCAAAAATGTATGCATTTTACTCGATTGCATATCGGCGCATACGCTTGGTACACAAAATCAAAAGTGAAATGTGGATCTCTTTCAAGCTTACATGTAACATCTACGCTGCTACACTGATGCTAGTGCGGTGCGGTGACCAAGATTCCCTTTCTATTCACTTGCTGTAAGTAATAGTACCAAGTTGACGTTTGCAGACAGCTGTGAAGTGTGATGTGAAGTTAAATATTGTGCAAGAGATTTTCACTGCCTTTTAATTTAATTAAACAGCTGAAGTCAGCATTTCATTTAATTAGAGATAAGGTTTAATCATATCATATCCTTTTAAAATTGCAACTTCGTAAGCATCGTACTTTAAGAAGATAGTTTTAATGAAATTGTAACCTGTCCTCTGATTTATTTGTGGAGTGTAGTGGTAGTGCAACGTAAATTACAAAGTTTAGTGCACTTTTGCAGACTTGCCGAGCTCTGTTACATGTACTTGCTTTTCGATTGAAGTAAGCAAATGGTGTTCAGTGTATGTGAAAGTAAGTCTGATTGAAAAGTCACTGCAAAAAGGTTGTAAAATGCCGGAAAAAACTAATAAGAAGGGAAGCTCCAACGGGGTTCCGGAACAGGTATATTAACAAACAATAATTTTTCGGTCATGTCCATGTGTCCATATTATTATTTGTGCAAACCAGCTTTTTTTGTCGGTCTTAAAGGGAGGAGATGTCACTCGGTTGGCAAATTTCTTTCAAATGACTGAAGCCAAGGCGAAGGAAACTTTGAAGAATGAATCCATGAGTAAGGATTTGTTTGAAGTTATGAATCTGGTATGTTTTAGTTGTATTATAAGAGTGTATTTGTTAATTGTGATGGGATGTGCGCATTTTTATCAAATGAAAATAAACATTTTGTTTTTGTGTTTTAACAGTATACCGGACTAAGCCCGAAGGAGCCCTCCAAAAAGACATCTAACTTGCTGTATAGTTTAGTTGGAAAGCTGAAGCCCAGCATTAGAAATCGTACTAAATTCCTAGTGGAAAGCATTGTTAAGGATGATTTGGATAGCGAACAGAGAGTTGCTGGTTAGGAATTGTATTCATAATTTTTAAAGGTGTTATTTTTGTAGAAAGATTTCATAGAAAAGTATAGTAATTATGAGCATTGTTGATTTATTGATGTATTTAATACAGCTGCTGTCAAGTATTTGATCGACAACTTGTCCAGCAATGAATTAAACTTGGATGCTTTCAAGGAAGCATGTGGAGTTGGCATTGTTGTCACTGATGAAGATATTGAGCAAATTGTCAAAGATGCTGTCACTAAGTATCAATCCGAAATAATAGAGAAAAGGTACATCCTACTTTTTAGTGCAACACTATAATTGAATTGAATTAGATGATATAAAGTATCCTAATTGACTGATTAATATTCGTTGTGCTAATAGATACCGATTTAATGTTGGTACCTTAATGGCACACATCCGCGGAGTTTCAAAAATGCAATGGGCAGATGGAAGTAAAGTTAAAAACGAGATTGATCAGCAGATTAGAATATTGCTTGGTCCGAAAACTGAAGATGATTTAAGGCCACCACCACCAGACCAAAAAAATAAAAAAGGAAAGGACTCCAAAACTTCAACTGATAGCAAAGCTGGATCTGCGGCAGGGACGAAGAAAGAAAAAGCTCCCAGTAGGCAAAATTGTAGAAAATGGGTCAATCAATACTATTAACTACTTATTACATAATATCCCAAAATTGTCAATTCATTGTAGAACCTGAGGAAACATTGTCCACTGAAGAATCTCGAATGCAAGTGCTTAGAGGGCTTCCATTTCACCTCCCCGGTAAAAACTTTACCACGGATGGTTATCCTACGTCTCAAGGTGTGCTAGACACACTAGCAGAACATATGAAACGTATAAATGGACAAGTAAGTTTCTTTACTCAAGGAAAAATTTTAGCTAAGGAAATATTTTAAAACTAATCCACTGATTATGATTTGTAGGTAAGATCAAGATTTCCACCAGAACCAAACGGAATTTTGCATATCGGACATGCTAAAGCAATTAACATTAACTTTGGTTATGCCAAAGCTCATAATGGTGTTTGCTTCCTGAGATACGATGACACTAATCCTGAGAAGGAAGAGGAAAGGTTCTTCAGGAGCATTAAGGATATGGTGGAGTGGCTAGGTAAAAATACAAAACACTAACACATTTAAAATTTTAGAGAGTGTGATTGAAATTTCATTATTAATAATTGTTATTGCACTTTTTCAGGATACACTCCGTACAAGATCACTCATTCGTCTGATTATTTCCAAGAGCTTTATGATTTTGCAGTTGTGCTTATCAAAAAGGGGCTAGCTTATGTATGCCATCAAACTGCTGAGGAAGTAAAAGGATACGACGCTCCCGCTTCTCCGTACAGAGATAGGAATGTTTCTACCAATTTGGCACTTTTTGAGGTAAAATATTAAGACAGCGGTATTGTTCGACGATAAAACTTAACTGTAATGCATGCAAATACTCTTGAAAATGTAGGACATGAAGAACGGAATGTTTGCTGAAGGAGAAGCTACTCTGAGAATGAAAATCACTTTGGAAGAGGGGAAGAAGGATCCAGTTGCTTACAGGTACGTAAACCTTATCATATTTGTTTGATAAAACAGTAGCATAAATTAAGAATAAATAAAAATTATCATCGTTTAAAATGTTTGTAGAGTGCGCTATGTACCACATCCTAAACAGGGTTCAACGTGGTGCATTTATCCTACATATGACTTCACTCATTGCTTGGTGGATTCTTTGGAAGATATTACTCATTCAATGTGCACTAAAGAGTTCCAAAATCGTCGATCATCGTACTATTGGTTATGTGAATCTGTGGACACATATGTCCCCGTCCAATGGGAGTATGGCCGGTTGAACATGGCTTATACAGTGGTTTCAAAGAGAAAGATTGCTAAACTAATTGATGAAAAGATTGTCGAAGATTGGGACGATCCACGATTGTTCACACTACCAGCATTGAGACGACGTGGTTTTCCTCCAGAAGCTGTCAATGAGTTTTGTGTAAGAATGGGAATAACTGGAGCTACCATCATTGTGGAACCTGAAATGCTGGAGGCATGTGTGCGTGACAGGCTCAATATAACAGCTCCCAGAACAATGGTTGTGATGGACCCAATCAAGGTTGTCCTAAACGGCTTCACACCCGCCAGTGAACTCATAGATGTGCCGGATTTCCCAGCATCCCAGGATAGTGCTACTCACAAAATTGCCTTGCGTAACGTGATTTATATAGACCAAGATGATTTTAGAGAAGTAAGAAAAACTTTTTAAAACGTATTGGGGTAAAAATTGGTTAGCATTTTACATATTCTTTTATTGCATTATATCAATTTGTCACAGAAAGCTGATAAAGACTACAAACGATTTGCAACAAATCAGCCCGTTGGATTACGGCATGCGGGAATCGTACTAACCGTCCAAGAGATTATTCGACTTCCGAATGGATCTATCGATTACATCAGTGCAACTGCTGAAAGTGTTTCAAGTGCACCTAAACCGAAGGGCTTTATTCATTGGGTCAGCGATCCGATAGAGGTTGAAGTTCGGCTTTATGAAAAATTGTGAGTAGAAATACATACATTTACAACGGTTATCATATTTCGTTTTTAAATTGGAATCGAATGTATACATGTTATGCTTCTGTTTTTCCAGGTTTAAGCACAAGAATCCAGAGGACTCTACTCAAGTCCCCAATGGATTCCTCTCAGATTGCAATGAAAATACACTAGTAGTAAAACGAGCCTTGGCTGATAAGCACATTAAAGGATCCAAACCACTCACCCAGTTTCAATTTGAGCGTGTTGGATTTTTCTCAGTTGACACTATTGATAGCAAGCCTGATAAGGTAACTTGAATTTGAACGTTTTGTAATCTATAGATGTCGGATTCATATATATTCGTTCTTGAAGTAAGTTCAGTTTCTTACACGAATGCAAATATTTACTTTTTTTCCAGTTGGTGTTCAATCGAACTGTTACACTGAAGGAAGATAATAAGAAGACGTAAAACCAAAACCTAATACGTGCTCGAACGTTTTTAATGTTCATTCATTTTGCGTTGAATGCAAGTAATTATGCGAACATTTGTCAGTTTTTGCACAATAAATATGAAGCAATGTTTCTCGGATAAATGTACTCATAATTTTATTTCGTTCCATATTCACAGCCATATTCATATTTTAAAAATTTCTACATTGGAATAAGGTTTGGGAATAAAAAATACAATTAATGGCTACATTGTTTATACGAAATAAGCAAACAATTACTGTTTAGACGATTCATATTAGATTATAATGATACATTTCGTTATATTATTTATATAGTTAGAGTATACCGCTGGTAATTTCGTGTTCACGTACTCCTCATACTCCATAGGAATCGCTTGGTTCATTTTTGTACAAAAATAAGTTTATGATTAATGCATTTACGAGCTGCTTTTATAATTTGTCTTAAATGTTTATAAACACTACGCTATATTATACAATTTTAAATTTTCGAACACGGTTTTAGGCAACAATATACATCCAGAGCTCGTATTTGTACAGAAAATGACATGAACATTTTCATTTATTGTAAGTATTCAGGTTTCGTTGAATATAATGATTGATTTTGAAAGTCTTTTTGTCTGATTGTCATTTAGGAACACATTGAGTCTTTTTTATAGTTTGGGATTGTCTTCAAGTTTTTTCCATACCACCTAAAAAATGAAAACTTGCAATTTAGCATACATGTTCAAACATATATTACATTACTCTTGCTTGTAAGTATAAATATTCGCTTTCGCTTACATTGCACATCTGTCGAACTAAGGCTTTCTCCTGATCACCAATATCATCATCTTCCAGTCCTTGACATACCTGGAGAACTTGTAGAGCATTTAGGACTGATTCTGGGCATTGTACCGTGTCCTGCTTCTCTAGCTCACTCACTCGTCTTTCTAAGCGTCTGACATATTCTACAATCTGACCTGTTGACAGCAAAAAGTGATGAATAGCATTCATTAAATATAAAAAATATTTGGAAAAAATGCAAAATATATATTTTTTCTGCACGTACTGCTTAAAATGTTTCTCTCTCTGGCTAATTCTTCTCTGTATGCGACGCTATTGGTGTTTGAAGGAGGTGGGGGAGGTTGTGCACTGGCTAGGCTGGGATTACTTAAGGTGGATTCGTTGGTAGCTGTTGAACTGTGACTGTTGTATTCTTCCACAGGATTTGTACCAGAACTACTCCCATCGCCATCATCCCTACGAATAGTTGCCCCACACTGGCTGCATGCATTTTGATTTCTTTCTTCATCAAGGTATAAACACAACTCCTGCAACGCCAATATAATTAAGCATAAGTATCATACATTTCCCAAAACCATTTGCACTGATTTCCCCCATGCGCACATCATGTCATGTATCATTCGTTTTCTTTACATCATAATGTCTCATTTAAGTTTAAAATGTACCTTGAGCTCTTGGTTATCCGAAAGTAACTGTTGCTGACGAGTATCCAAGTCACGTAGCTTTGACTGATACGCTGCAACCTCTTGTCTCATCACAGAGGCTGTGTATCTGCCAAATCTTTGCCATTCCCGTGCTAATTTTCTTCCTTTCTGACGATCGTCATCAAGAAAGCAGCACAAGTCCCGAAGCTCCGCGTTATCCTCTTCCAGTCTCGTCATTGTAGTTCTGAGATTTGTCAAATCTGAATTTTGTACCTATAAATAACATGAAAATGAAATAAGATTAGATTACAGTATATGTTACGAAAAAGTGAAGCAGTAATGTATTCGGCAAACATGTGCATAATAATATCTAATAATACTATTTTTGAACTATTAGCATGCGTTATTTGTTGGAAAACATGAAATTATCACTTGCAGAGATGTACACAGAAAGGTATCATGAAATGAGAAAAAGCTTGCACCTGGATTTTTTAACATGCAAAATAAAGTAGCTTTGATCCTTTCCAAAAGAAAAGCATTTTCCCAGCATTCCGAAACAAGTAAAGCATGTTGTTTGAGTGCATATTTCATGCTTGCCTAAGCACATCGCATTGCACACAAATACACCTACGCATGCATGAAAAAAGAAATACCAGAAATTTGAAGTGACGGACTTAAAAAATTGGATTGTTTTTTACCTGTATGCGATGGTTAGCCTCTCTTATCATGTGATTGTGATCTGAAGCCAATTTTAGTAGGTCTGCTTCCAATTTCCTCACTCTCTGAACGAGTTCCGGATGTGAAAGCCTTGTAATATCTGCTGGACCAGGTCTTCCAGATTTACCAATAGATGACGATGCTAATGGGTTGTTGAGATCTTCATTATTATGCATGCTGTGGTGAGTGTTCACACTACTGCTTGATCCACTGCTACTAGGAGGATTTTGGAAGTTGCCAGCTCCACTTCCGCCTGGCATAATGGGCGGAAGTCCGCGGAAATCTTGCGAATTTGGCATGGACATCTTACTCAATTTCAATTAGAAAATTTCTTGCAAATTGATCCCGTTTTGGCTGATTCCTTGTTTCTCCAAATTGTACTTCTTACTAGCAAATATTAAGCAATTTAAACAATTTGCTTGAAACGTGTTTAAGTTTTCTGTTTTCCAAAATGGACGAACAATCAAGAAGACAATTTATTCTCCTAATATACTCTCATGTTACAAATGGCAGTTATTATTTCGTACATGCAAGCCCAGCTTTATAATTTAGCTAGCACTCCATGTATAGTGCGTATTCATACGCAACAGAAATCCTTTCACTTGTTCGTTTGCATTTTGCAAAAACAAAATAGAATTTTTGCGTGCGCTATGCTATAATTTGCGTAAAGTATTCAAACAATTCAGGGAACCAAGATGATGAGATCACTATCATCAAATTCCCCAATTTACTGTTGAGTTACATTTGCCAATTCACATGTGCACTTTATTACGAGCAGATCTACTCTCATTAATCTTCACAAACTTCATTCATATAATATATAGAGAAACGTGTTATGTATCAGTTTTTCTGCACTTATGTGTAAACAAGCACGCATCACACACATTCAACACAAGAAGAGTAGCAATGTTCATTTGATGACGATAATGTAATAATAGTCGTGCGTTCTAGTTAAAATTGTGTTGCTCATACAATCTAATATACTATTTCGTTAATGAAAACTGCCACACGACTACCTTGGTATCTTTCGTTAAATTAACTTCTAGAGATGCTATTGCTGATTGTGAGATTTAGAACGAGTAAATTACATCCCCATCAGGAGTATGAGATGTGAAATATGCGATGCGTGAATTAGTATTAACGTCACACTACTTTTAGCACTTTTTTTCTTCTATTTTCATGCATGTAGTATGCTTGCTTATATTACATTTCGTGGTCAAAATTGTTCAATATTGGTTTATAGCATTGAATATAAAGGTACTCTTTATATTCAATGGGTTTATAGTTCTTCACGAACACATCCGAATAATCCACAACCACAAATCTACTTCAGAGGTTTTTAATGTTTGATTTAATGTGGTTAAAGTTTAAAATATTAAGTACTAATGCAAAATGTTTCTGTTGATCATTGATCTTGTTTGCCATCACAAACCACTGACAGACAACTGAAAACTGAGCTTTGTTTCCCACTTGAACTGGGATAATAACTGAAATAGTTCAGTTCAAAAGGTGTGTGCATGCATCGTAATGGATATTGAAATAAGGTAGGGGTTCATTTCACAACTCCCAACTAAACGACCACACATTAAACCCTAACCCGAGCTAAATTACTATCACGGTTCCACGAACAGTGACAATAAACCACTGAACATAGGGATAGAAATAGTACGTTATATTAAGAGGTACGACAGGGAGCAATATAAAAATTCATACAGTAGTAGTCTAGTCGGAGCTTACTAGTCACAATAATTCCATAGTCGTCAACTAATTTTCTTTATTACATTTTTACTATACACTAGAGAGCTTACATGTAAAAATACCATGTTTAGTAGTGAGTGGAACATAATAATGGCATTTAGCTACTTGTTTTTTGGTACATCGTCATATAAGCCAATTATGTTATGAGATGACTCCATCCATGATCATAAGCAAACCAACAAGCTAAAAGGAAGCCTGAATAGGAGGCTGAAAGGATAAGAAAGACAATGGTATGCAGCATTTTGAAGAAAAAATCACAATGCTCTCCTTTAATGCATTGTTAGTAGTAAAAGAGGCGAAGAGAAACAAGTGTCTCTCAAAAAAGACAATTCAAGGAGTGCAGGTAATACTGTTGGCTATCATGCATGTAGAAATGTAAAAAAGTAGTAAAAAGAACGAGAAGACGAAAGGAGCATACACATTATCTTGTAAGTACAAAGAAATAAGTGCAATGAGACCAATGAGTAGGGATTGAAAAATAAAACTGAATGGACGGTTCTCTCTCTCACACCATCAAAAACACTATCATCAATGTTATGTTGGTGTAAGAAATCGTTTTATTGTGATCTCTGCTGGTATGCATGGTGGTGGTAGATAAAAGGTAAGATGATGTGGTGCGGTTTGAGGAGGAGATAGGAATGAGACTTGATTTCTTTAGATTCTAAAACATGCAGGACGAACTCTCAATTACCTGGTGTGCAAAGTAAAAACATAACATGCAAAGATGAAGTTAACGTTAGAAATACCTGTTATCACAGTCATGTATTTTTAAGATGATGGTTTTTTACCAGCAACCTGTAACCAGCTATACAAGTATGCACAATGCTTATTGCGGCACGGCAGGATATCCTAAAAAACCATTCGAATTTATTCATGCATAAAAGAATCCGTGTGGCTTTTCACAAGGAGGTATCAAGTCAAGAAGAGTAGGTCTTCCTCAAGAGTATTACGACTACGACAATTACATGCATACCTTAGTCAGAGTCAGAGAATCAGAATAAAGAAAAACTCCGACAGAGATTTTGAGATGTTGGTGAGGTAGGAACAGAGTATTATGAACGAAGAAGCCCGGAGGGGAAGTCTTCCTACGACAAAATGGTATTTATGCAGTGATTTTAATATGTAAAAGGTAAATGGATACAAAATTGTTTTGTTAAATGTTTAAAAATGTGTATTTGTTGGTGAGAAAGAGCTGGGTATTGCGTGCTGTAGATTCATCACATAACAATTCGAGTGATGTAAGAAGGGAAAAGTCAGAAGAGAAATGCATATTTTTATTTGTGAATATAAGAAAAATGCAGACTGTAATGAAAATGCATGTTGTACCTTTTTCTTTTTAACTTGAATTTGAAGGTGAATGTCGGGTTGAAAAAGGTCCGTCGAAGATTTTTTATGGAGAGGCAAGAATTTTTATAAATGGTTTTCGAAGGTTAAATTTTAATGATTGGCTAACTTTTTGAGATTTGCCGATCTTATAATGTAAAAAAGGTTCGTTTGTTTGTCTTGTTCAAAAGCAACTGCTGCTTCTTTAGAGCAATCATCAGACTTTGCTAGAAGACGTATAAAGGGAGAGACTGATGATATTTTTACAATCGACCTACTCCAGCTCTAGTAACTAAACTTGTTTCTTAATATGGGCTTTATGTTGTTTGATGCAAAGGAAGGAGACATTTGCCAAGTATACCAGGACAGGAGTCTGGAGCTGGATTTTATATCCACTGCCACCAAAATAATTTCATCTTTGCATGTCGCAATGACTATAAAACAAGTTTAAAGTTATCTATTATTTTAAATGACTTTTCTGGTCGGTTGTTTTGCTACCCGCCTACGTGAAATGAATTTTTCATTTTTTATGTATCCACAACATGTTCAGCTAAGTTATCTGAACTAACTATGTTTAGTTTGGGTATAAAAGCGAAATTCCAATTGTTATAATTCTGAAAATGGTTAAGTAATACTACATAAAATTCCCTTTATAAGCCATCTCAAAATTCTCAATGGACCTGAAATGTAAGGGAGTATTTTGCTTTATATGCACCATTTTTTGACATGATGAATAAACTTGTATTGTAATACATATAGCAAGACTTGGTTGTTGTTCTACTTGGATTTGTAACTTGACTTGACACTCACTTAATTATGATCAGTAACTGCTGCGTGCAAAGATGACAGATGTGCCATGCCATAGTGCCAAGTACATTTAAGTAATAAACTAATACAAGTACTTATTTGTACAAACAATTTCATTTACTTTAATCATGTTCTTTTCATGAGTTTGACCAAGGAAAAACATAAACCCTTTTAAGGAAGAACATTGCTATCCACGAGAGTTCTTGTCAACAGCATATTTTATCAACCAAAGGAGCTTTAATTTTACAACATCAATGCAACTTATTCGCTCAATTAAAAGTGTTTTTACAAAAATGTGAAAATTGAAGAAAAGTCGCTGTAAGGAATGATGCAGTAATAGTAATTACCCAAAAATACAAAAGGACATGATTCACTTCATTTATGGTCATAGCATTTATGGACAGATTGATAACGAAGCATCTTGAAAAACCACATTTTCAACTTTGTTTTCCCTTTTTGGGCTCAAAAGAAAAAATGACAGAATTTCGTGAAGTTTGGATGATTTGAGTCAGTACATGCAAGGAACAATCTCGTGAACACGTTGTAAGCTTTAAACAACCACAAAAGTACTTAAGGAGGGATCAGTATCATTTTTGGACAATAATTTGTTTCTGTAGAGTAAATCGTATAAACTAAACATATATTGCTACATAATACGTACTTCATACTTTTGTTTGCGTACTATTTGCCTACAACAATATTTGATTGTTTACTACTTCTTATTTGGCGCAACTGCCGAGCTACCTTTTATTACTGTCTTTGTCACTGCAGACAGTCTCGGAGAAATGTGGTTGATGACATGACTGGGTCAAAATTAGGAAAATTCCAGGATTTTCAGACGGGGTAGTATATGTGATCACGACAAGATATGATTTGATGAGTCAGTCTTCCTATTTTTCGTGACTTGAAAGCAACATTCAGTTGTAGACCAAAAATGTAAAGTTAATCTTGTGCCTTATTTACAATTCAGTCTGCACAAGGGTCTTTTGAGCTTTTATATGTGCATTTTAATATGTAGCATAAAATGTGCAGACACTAGACACCCATGTATAGCAATATTGTAAAGGCATAATAATGTACTCAAGACCGATTGAAAGGAAACTCTCCCTTCCTCCGTGCTTATATGTAGGTACTGCACAAAACAGTAATAAAAAGTAGCCAGACGATGTCTTGTCTTATTGTGTACTAGGAAATGAAATACCCTTTGAAACTGTTTACAATATTGTGAAGAATCTCGGAGTATCCTGTACTTTCAACTTTCAAGACACGCTCCGTGTCATGCTATGTAGGTGCTTCAGTTTGGCGAGACTGTTTGTACCGTTAGAAATATAAACTTTATATTTCTAAGCGTCTTACAGTCAAATCAACTGGAGTATCAGGAGAAATGACTCTGTCAGTCTTGTAGTCAGTCTATCAGACAGTAAACAAAAGGCACCATGCACCAGCGTCGTCAGTTTAGCTTTGATTGACATTTTCTTAATAACAGATCTTGGGAAACGC
This sequence comes from Entomobrya multifasciata, assembly GCA_034693345.1. Lineage (NCBI taxonomy): Eukaryota > Metazoa > Arthropoda > Collembola > Entomobryomorpha > Entomobryidae > Entomobrya > Entomobrya multifasciata. The sequence continues at coordinate 16,550 of JAQFXM010002823.1, forward strand.
TTAGAGGAACTTACATGTTGTAAGGATAACTAGAACATAAAAGAAGCCAAAAAGAACAAATTGTGAATAATCAAGTGATTATTTTATTAAAATAAGATATAATACAACCATTCTGCAAACGTTTTGAGAAATTTTATAAATCATTTTTATGTGGATTTGTATACATGAGTAAAATGCTTTGGGAGGTACATGTAATGCCGTTATTAAATTCAGGCGAATATTTGAGTGAATCGATGGTACAAGCAAATGGAAGTTTACACTTGTATAGTTTTCACCTTCCATAGTCTTAAATACTTTCACTAAATTGGAATGTTTCCTGGATTTACAACTAAAACCCAGTTGGTACGTACAATTAATCGTAAAAATGTCATATGCACTGAGTGCAGATGTGTTCCATTTGATCACGTTACTGTTTCATGTTGCATTGCAACTTTGCAAGTATTCCAAGATGTGTAACAGTGACTCACCTAAAATTTGATTCCCATTTGCAAGATTTTCTCAGACATGAGGTGGTTGTCAGGATCTCATAAAACAAGTCTGATGAAATTAATTCTTGGTAATGGTAACATGACCATTTGCGTCTTGAAAATGTTTGGGGCAATATGATACAGTCTTAAAGTTTTGCTTCGGATGACTCTGCTCTGCAATACGTACATGAATATGAATATATTGGATTATACACTTCATGATAGAAAAGTTAGCTCAGATGAACTTTCTGATAAAACTGCATTTCACTGGATTTAAAAAGTTTATTTATTTTGCATTTTGTATCACAATATATTTTGTCTTTGGCACTCCTGCTGTAATATATAATATAATATTTATACATTTCCAGGCCATTGTTAAAAGTAGTATGCTTATACATAGTTAACTAATTTAAAGTACAAGTAGCATTCATACAAACAAGGTTTTCGCAGAACAGTCATTTTGGAACTGTTCCTTTGGTCTTTGTCAAAACAAACTAAAAAACAAGAGCCTTATCATAATACACATACATACTTATACTTATTCCCGTAGTCAGAATTATAAAACTAGGTATAATTATTCATGCAGGCGTAGTTAAATGGTGCATTATATACATAGACACATCGTGATGGAAAAAATAATATAGTTTGTAATTTTAAAAATGTACATGTGTATACATATATTCAACAGTTATAAATTAAATTTTATATACAAAGTTCACTACTAAGTAAACAGTTAAACTGGCTACATAATAGTCAATCATTTTAATCTAAGGCACCAAAGGTCAAAATTTAGTTCATGAGCAAATGAATAAGCTCTGATCATATTTCACACTTTATGAGAAACATGAAGTTAACTGCAGGACTAACGAGTGTTTGTTGCATAAAAAGTCCATAGTCTGATGGTGATGAGCCTGATAAAAGATATAGCGCCCTATTAGCCATTTATTTTCTTGAGCTGTGGTGATTTGTTTGTTTGTTTTTCAGCTTTTATCAACATAATCATATGATAAAATTGAATTACGAGTTTTCAAAGCAATTTAATCTGACTTTAATGAAACAAAACACCTATTTTCTAGTAATTTAGTACCAGAAAAATTCACAACTATGCACCGAAGTCAGAATTTGAAATATATGAATTTTTGGTAATAGGAATATAATTGAACTGGCTTATTGAGCTAATCTTTCGTTTAAACATGAATCATTGACATATGCTTTCTTTGGAAATTGCTCTTTTCAAAGTTAAGTGTGAACTTTTTCACCAACTATTATTTAAGTGAGTATGTAGATTTAATTTGGTAAAAAGATTATAATATAATCTACATTGCGCGATGGTGAGTGAACCCTTTCAACCCGTTTGTTGAGAGATTACTTTTGTCTGTAGACTGTAACTTTAATTGGGATGGAGGATAAAGGAAGTACAAAAGAGTAAAAAGGCTTTAAATATCTAACAAAACAAGGCACATTAATTGGCATGCTGTGTCTAGTCAAACAAACGTAGTTAAAATTGTGAATTAATGTGCCATGTGTTCAGGAGAGTCTTTGATTGCAACATTCTTTAAATGTAACAGACACAGTGGTCCTCAAAGCATCTGCAAAAGTTGAGGGCAGGTGTTTTGCAATATTTCTTCCACGCTTGAGCTCCTTTCATACTTCTTTTGCTTTTACCTAATGCTGCTGATTGTGTTGAGGCTACAGTTGAAGCAGTATTAGGGCTTTGGGATTCCTTTCTTCTCACAATGTCAGTGTTTGAACTTGTCCGTACATCTCCAGAATCAGTGTTATATTTCTGCTGTAGACTAGCTGCTTTGATTATATGAGCTGGAATGTCCAGCGATTTGGAGAGGTAAGTTAGATCCATTGTTGATAATCCTTCATCATCTTCATTGTCAGAAGGGCATATACATTCAGCTACATTATTTTTAACCCCTATCGCACCTGTTGTTGTACATTCAAGATCATTATCATTACTGTCGGTTGTTGTAACAGTAGTAGTAGCAGTGGCCGTCCCTGAATTCATTACCTGAACCGGAAAAGAAGCTGCCTCGTGGGAAAATCTGTCATTTCCGTGAATCAGCGAACCGCTACTACTAAAATTACTATCAACAGCATCATGATTTGTTTTGGTGCTACTGCTAATTATCATAGTGGTTCTTGTGGTTGGTTCAATTGCATCAGCGTAAGCTGTATTGACTGGCTCAACTTTAGTTTCCCTTTCAACTAGGTATCCACTTTTAATTCCGGATGAAGGTGATTTTGATATTGAAGGAATGTGATCATTATCTACAACGGCACTATCTCCATTCCTGTTATTTTCATTGTTTCTCTTTACCAATGAATCCTTACTAATTTGGCTTTCGCTGGATGATAACTTGCATTTTACACTCTCATCCTGACTCGCTTTTGAGCTGCTGTTGATATGAATCTCTTCGTCATCATCGTCATTCATATGCATGGCTAATGTATCACGTAACAAAGAAACTCGTTGTTTCTTCTCTACGCCCACGCACTCTTCCTCTACATTGTCCTGACTATTAGATGCACCGTTTCTTGTGATTGCCGCTGCTTGTTGCTGCAAAGTTTGATAAAAGTTAAAATATACTTGTGTCTTGTCCGCATATTTCTGAGCTGATGCAGCACACTGAGAGGCAAGAGAGCAGGAGGCGAAAGAGCTTCCACAAAATAGGTACTGGGGTACTTTCAGACGAAGAGAGTCTTCAAATTTCCCCTGAAGTTTGGAGGATTCGTGGAGAAGTTCATCGAGATATTGTTTAGTAGTTTGTATGTCATCAACAGGACGAGATTCTTCAGCAAATCTAGAATTTTATAATGGATGGAATTATTTTACACTAGTGGACACGAACAATAGTACTTATGCTTTTAGTGAATAATACAAAGTTCCAATTTTTTCCTCTTTAATATGCGTATTTTTGAGAGAAATGGAGTGAACTTAAGAGAAAATTATTCAAGGACACAATCAAGTGCCTACTTATGCATAGATGTTCTTTTGCTGATGTTTCTGGTTCTTACCTCATGATCCATGTTACAACAGTGAAAGTGGCTGCATTCGTTGGAAATGCACGAATCACAGTGGATACGAGTCCCCGTGAGAAAGCACGATGGCCTTCAGATGAGTATGTTTTGCGAACGCAATCAATAATTCCCCTGTATTTTCCACGATCATCACATTGAAGTCTTGTTTTTACAACGTCAATAGGAAACGTGACAATCCAGGATATGACTCCTGCCATTCCACCAGCTAGCATCATACCAAGCGTTCCCACTTGACCGTCTCCTGTAAAAAAATATATGAGTTGGTTGTTATACTTTCACCATCATCCAAAAGTTTCATCTTTCTTTACAGTAGTACTGGTACTTATTCTCCATTTTTATGGATGAGTAAGCAATTTTTAAGTAAAACATATGGTAATTTTGTTTAAATTACCGAATCTTGTCATAGCCTCGTATGAAGCAAAGTAGAAGCCAAACCCTGGAATTTCTCTTCCCAGAGTGATACCCCAACCCTTGAAAACTCCTCGAAACAATCCGCCTTCATTTTTGTAAATCCCTTTAAGAACCTCTATGGGGCCAACTTTTCTGCTTTTAGTCGTGTCCTCGTTGATTTGCATTCTTGTTTTCACCAACTCCATAGGTGATGCCACCACAGATTGAACAGCACCAGAAATGCTGCCAGCAGCGAAATGAGCCCATAATGCATCATTTCCTGGAGAGTCACTAACGTATGGTCTGAGAGCACCGTATACTCCAAAAATTATAGCATTAACACCAGCCACTCCAACCAAGGGAGAAGAGATTCCTTTATAAAGTCCTGATACCTTTAAAATTTCACCATTTTCATATTACAGTAAAATACATACATGTTTCATGGCAGATGTTTAATTTACTACGAAGGTCGTTTCAAAGTAAAAGTCTCAATGTGCCCCCTGAGAAATAAAGTTTCAATGTTGTGTTCCATATGTTGTCTGGTCTGCACTACATTTTTCTTACTTTTAATCAGTTTTTAGTTAGAAGTTAGAACAAGGGCAACATGAGACTTGAGTATTAAAATAATGTTCTGTAAATACATATATTCATAAATGTTTCATTGATTTACCGATTCTTGTTTGACGATGGTGCTCAAGCAGTGGAAAGTTCCTCTGTATTTTATGTTGGTTGGACTCTGTGTCTGTAAACGAACCTGTGGGCGACAAAATTCTGGTTTGCAAACAGTTTTATCATTTTGATTTATATAAAAATAATCAATTAGACGTCAATTTTATGGTTACTTATTTTTATGGAGTAATTTTATGCACGTAATTGCTTATGTTATGTTGTGATAATGGCTTGACCATAACTTTATGGCTTCACATGCCATTCATGCTTTGATAAGCTTGACTCAGCGTTAATCATTTAGATAGAATGAATGGAACCATGCATGAGATGAATTAAATGTCGCGTTGAGGTTGAGGTACAATTCCGTCATATTTAATAACCATTTTAAATGATGCACACTAGTTAGTGTCGATTATATCAAAATCTTTACACTTTTAAGATTATGCATTTATTTTAGAGAATATCGTAAACTCGTACTAGATAATATTTTAACTTAACCCCACATAAAATGTATCTAAAATGAACTTACTTTAACCGTGTCCAAAGGATGTCCAACGATGACACCAGCAGCTCCTGCAATTTATATTAAAGCTCTTTTATAGCATTGCTTAATTCAATATGGCAGTTTTTACTGGAAACTGGAAAGCTATGATTTAAAATCGCTTGGTTTTCCCTTATGCTTGCACAACAAGATAAAATAATATTTAATACTTACCACCAATGCATCCAGCCAAGAAATCCAGTGCCATAATTAAAATTTATTTGGTCAAAAATTTAATTGATGTAATTGAAGGCGAAAAACTTAATATTATATTGCTTTTTAAACAAAATGTCCCATTACACAAACTTTAAACTAAAACAATCTTATGATTCTCTAGACTGAGAATATTTCAAAATAAAATATTTATGGTATTTATTTTAATTCTTCGATTTTCGAATTCTTTATACAATCTAGTAAGATTTATAATTACACAAAATGTACAAGGTTTATGGCTAGTCAAACATTCATGAATTACTTAGTTTAAAATATAATGGTGAAATATTTCATAAGGTAATGTATAAGAAATAAAATATATTCATTTGGAACAGAATTCAAAAAAAAATTCCACGGATCACCTCATAAGACGACTAATTGGGGCCTTATAAAGTGTTGAAGAAGACAAGTTGTTGATAAGAACAGTAAAAAGTCTTATACTACTAGTAAAACTCAAAATTTGTCTACTACTGTTTTCCAATCTAGGCTCGAAACTAGATGAAGGCAAGTTGCATTTCACACTTGAAATCTCAAATCCCATGTCGCCAGAATTTTATTTAGCAGAATATTTTTGTGGAAATAGTTAAAATAAAATTAACAGGTGTATATTTTAAAATATTTTAAACTCTGAGTAAAAAGAAAACAAACAATGATTAAAATTCACTGGAACCAAGAAATAATTGAATTTTAAGACAAACACGATCATTTGTTCAAAACAGAGTAAAAACACCTTTCAAATTAACGCTTTTTAACGAGCTGATTATAAATTCATGAGAAATAAATGTCGAATGGACTACATTGTTCGAAATGCTGCTTAAATAGAAAAATCTGTGTACTTTTTCCTTGTCACAAAAACAATGTTGAAAATGGAGTAAGGGCGAATAAAAATTAATTCTTTGTCGAAAATGCGTATATCGTAATGTTCCACACTTGAAACCTGAATGTTAAATGAACTGTTAATGAATGTGTGAAGAGGTAATTATATGGCTGT
>JAQFXM010002824.1:0-22865 GCA_034693345.1 Entomobrya multifasciata
AGTACTTTTGTACGTCGACATCAACATCCTTTTATCGATTGACTTAATACAATGCATGACTTTGGAGAAAGTTTGAATCGATTGTATGATGTATGACATTAATGAACCATGAAACTTGATGCATTCCGACTGATAACGAAAATTGTATGTTGACGCTTTGTACCTATGTTTGTGCATCAATAAAAAATATAATGACTTTATTAAATTCAAATGGAGAAAATTGAATAGCAAACTTCACAAAGTTTATTTTTCTTGTGGAAACATGTCACATTTGAAAGAGCAACACATTTTTAGTTGATGAAATTCAAACTTATGCATTGTTAGCAATCAATTCAGCAACAAGAAAAGTGCTTACTAGTATACATTCTAACTATGAACTATTTCAAGTACAAAACATACATACATATTACATACTTGTATTATATCATCTTATTCGTACACTTAAAGGACAAACAATTTACAGTACATTTTTACATATTGGTTTGATAAGCGACTTCTCTAACAGCTTAGTAAAGACACTCCATTTTTCTCGGTTTTTATCTAATGCACAATCAGCAGTCCCAATCAAACCCAATTTGTACGTTGTTTGTACATTGATCAATGGGGTCATTTAAGAAAATGGGGAACACGCGTAGGCGTAATTGTAATTCGTTATCATATTTGACTTACAACTCGTAGGTTGTGTTTTATTTTTTATGCTAAATTGTTGATAATATTTTCATATCAATAGCTTTCCCAGAAACGTTAAGTGTATACACACAAGAATAGTTCCTGTGAGTATTCAAAATGGGAAACTATAACATGAAGTTTTTTATCATTTTAATTTTCTTCCAAATGACAAATTCCTCGATTCCAAAGGAATATCTTGATAGCCTTTTGTCAAATTACTTTTTCAAGGGTTATGATTTAATCATTTCTGTTGGAAAGGATTCGGAAGGTAGTTCCATTGTAAAAGCATACAATTTTAAAGTGTTTACAAGAATATGTAAATGTTTGGTTGATAAAAAAAATGTACATTAGAAAACATACTTTCATGGCTAAAGGAAGGAAACAACTCCCAGTACTCTTTGTTGACTGAGCATTCCAACCTATTTGAAACCTTGGAACAGGTACGCACTAACTCAAAAAGTTTGGAACAAATCGCCATACTTGTGGAGTTTCGAAATATAAGCCTTCTACAAGATCAAATGCAACTAGCAAAAACGTACTCAAGAATTACCTCCGTTCCTCAGCCCTACTTTTTCGTTATTGCTCCAGATGCAAAATCTTACAAAGAACTTTGCAGGAATGAGGAAGGTTTAAAACAAGTTTCTCTTCAGTTTAGTCTAAACAGTGACTTTTACCTTTTTGGAGCGATTGACTCAAAAAGTGAAAGCTACTTGGCTTCTGAAGAAAGCAATGATATTCCCCGCAAATATGGAGGATATCCCTTGCCCAAGGGATTTGGCTTAACTGAACTCTATTCCTTAAAAAACATAACATTTTTACAGCAAGTTAATCTAACAATGCATAGCATTTTACAAAAAGTGCCAAGAAGACAAGATTTTCGTAAGGCAAAGATTACGGCTGTGGCGCAGGTAATTTCAAAGCTAAGCTGTTTTGGGATAATGCGTGGGTGGAGCTTTGGTTTGATTGAAATTCATTTTATTAGCCAGGTTTTAGCCAGATCACATTTTCTCCGGATATGTCGCGATTTGAGACAGGCTTTGAGGCAGATCAACTTGACTTTTTAGCATCTTCATATAACTTTACTGTTGCACCGATGGTAGGAAAGGGTTGGATTTCAATTGATGACAAAGGGGAACTTACGGGAATGGCCAAACAGCTACTTTCTAGAGAGGCAGATATTGGAATATCTTCCTCAGAAATGCTGATTTACAGAGCTGAAAAATTGACATTTTTACATCCAACATATTACACTATGTACACAATGAAATTTTAATGATAACTATTGTAATTTACTATTTGAATGTTCTTGAAAAGAAGTTTATTCATATTTTTGGTGAAATTTTGTTAAGGATTTGGGGATTCTTTAAACAACCTGCATCCAATTCACTACGTGACATATTTATCAATGCTTTCACTCTTGACCTATGGCTAACCATGTTTGCAACTTGGTTCTTAATTATAATGGCGATGATAGCACTGGCAGTAGTGAAATGGAGACTGGGAACTTTACATGAAAATGACAAGATTGTTGTACAAGAGGTGTTCATTTGGGCTTGCGGAGCAATGTGTCAACAAGGTTTGTGAATGCAGAAAAATTAAATTATCCAGACATTTTGAATGAAAAGTTAACATAAATTTAATGTACTTTCCAGGCTGGCATGTTTGTCCAGAATCGGGATGCATGAAAATAGTTTTCATTTTTGCTCTAATTACTGGCTTGGTTTCATACGTCGGCTATTCTGCAGCTCTTGTCTCAATTCTTTCAGTGAAAGTTGTACCCATTCAGAATCTACATGACCTTGTCGACAATCGCTATACAATATACACAGATAATGGAACAATAAGTGCTGGATATGTTGCAAAGGTAAAGATTATAACACATTCTCGATCCGACTTCAAAAATTAAAAAAATGGGACTTCAAAATGTTTTTCGTAGGATCTTGAATCATTCATTAAACTCCTCCCAAAGAAGGATAGGGAGGTGGACGCAAGTGACGGTATGAATAAATTATTGACAACGCAATCAGCCTTTCTTGGCGTTTCTGACGTTTTCTACCCAGGTAGCTAGAGTAAATTTCGTTAGAAAAACTACGAATTTCTTCACTAAAGTTAAATATATGGATGGGTATGTCAAATTTAACAGTTGCCAGATCAGCTCTGGGGACAGATTTAAAAGTTTGTAAAAACATTCAGAGGGTCTCAATTTCCAAGCATAGACCCGTGCAAGGCGGCATGTTTCTAAGAAAGCGGTCATCGTTGGCAGACTATTTTAATATTCGGTTATTTGAAAGTTTTACATGCTTTGCATAGTAATTAGCTAAATATTGAATTTAAATATACATGTCCATAATTTAACTTTTGAATTTTTTATGTCAGCGTTCTGGTTTTATATGAACGTGGGATCCGATACCGTCTCCTGGAAAGCTTTTTCAGGGAGTCTTCTGTCGCCTGTTTAGACTTAAATGCTTCAGAAAAAGAACCTCTTGGACTTAATGACGTTGTCACAGCCTATATCATACTTCTCATTGGGTACCTTACAAGCTTAACTTTACTTGTGCTTGAGAAAATGTGTGCTACCACGTTAGGCACAAAGGAAAACAAGGATATCATTAGAATTAGTCGTAAGGATGATCATGCTGTTTGCGGTCATACTAATAATTAGTTACAGAAAAATTATTAAAAATTCTTTTGCATAGTATGCATAACAGACAAATAAAGAAAAACTTAATGTGTCATGAAATTTGCATGTGTTTTGCATTGCATTTAATATGATGATGATGATGATCCTGTCCTGCGTGTTCCATGATTTTTATAGTTTGTCTTGATTCTTGATAATAATGAGGTCGCTGAACGAGATGCATATTTGCAGATCACAGATCATGTTCATTGAGTAAATACTAAAGAAATTAGTGCTGTTTTGAAGAGCTTTGCTTGTTCAGTTGCATGTTTACATCCTTGCATCGCATCATCATCATCATGTCTTTTGTCACTCGTTATATTTTGTATTTGTTTCTTTGTCTGATGAACCGCGGTTAAACGATTGATGAATAGTAAAGATTGAATGTTAGTTTACATTTGTAGGAGATAATGCGACATTACAAATATTTTCTTACGTAGGTATCGATTGAGGCGACACTTTAAAGTTAGTGCAATGCAACCGGAAACGACAACGAAACCATAATTATGCACACTTAAGAATTTGGTACCTTTTTTGACAATGAACTCTCTAATTTTTAAAATTAAAAGTAAACCACACTAAAAATATATGTTCCTAATTAATTCATTTTTAGCATCACGACTTGTTCCTGTTTAATATGTAGATGTAGTTGGATTGGATTGTTGGCTACATTGGACGAGTGACATCATATTTTGACCTTGGTCTTGACCTTTATCTAGTGACTGGTCAGATTTAAATTGTGAAGTAGTAATTATTGGAGGGTTAGTGTATTAATTATGGCTGCAAGTAACAAGATAACGCTGGAGTGGCTTGAAGCGACATTTGCTAAAGACATGAATGTGAAGACTGCATTGTTGTGGACTATGGAAAAACCATTATGTGACACTATCTTGAGGGTGATTGAAAAGAACGGGGAAGTGGGAGGTTCCTTTCAAGTGCATAAACTAATCTTGGCCATGGGATGTAGGAAATTTGCTTTAGAGCTTTATTCCAGCTCTCCTGATGAAATTCCGAAGGAAATTCCTTTTAACTTGGAAGTTTTCGATGTGCCAACGTCCATGATGGAGTTGGTATTGGAGGTACACATATTTTAAAGAAAAGAAAATCTCATTTTAATGATTTTTTACATGTAGTTGGGTATTTAAGTTTTGAATGATGATTGATTATGGTCTCATATCATAGTTTCTGTACACGGACGCCATCAAACGCCATGTGGAATGGCCGGAAGTTGGAGGGCTAATTAGTATCGCCAAGCAGTATGGTATTCCAAGGTTGGTCAAGTACTGTACAGATAAATTTGAAGAGGAAATTGGACAAAGATGTGAACACGTTGTAGACAAGTTTCGGGAATGGATATCATGGTCAAAGGAGCAGTACAAGTGGGAGGCGAAGTACTACAAGGAGATTTTGAGATTATGTTTAGCATATATTCTGAGGTATTTTATCTTTAATTATAACACGCATTTTTAAAGAGTTATGGAACCATTATGTATAATGGAATGCTGACGCTACTAAATATGATTTATGTAAACTTATGCTTTTCAGAAATGGTGAAGTCATCCTGAGATCTTCAAACTTCCGCAATAAACTTTCCATTGAAAATATCGAAGTATTCATTGGGTCAGATTACTTCTGCGTACCAAAGGAAGTTTTGGTTTATCATGGATTGAAAAAGTGAGGAATTCAATTGGGGAATACCTACACTAATAAAAAATCTTATGCTTAAAAATTGACGATGTATTGATATTAATTAGACCTATTTGTTAAATGTATTTACCAGGTGGGCAAGAGCACAGTGTCGGAAGAATGGTCTGGATCCATATGATGCTGAATGCATTAAGAAAATACTTAGGAAGCCCAATGAGGACAACGACAGTATCGGATTGTTAAAATATGTCAGATTTCCAGTACTTACTGAGGACGACTTTTACAGTATTACGGTTAAGTCAAGTGATCCAATTATCCCCAAACATATTGAGGAGTTAGTCCACAGATATCACGTGTCAGAAGAGCCAACAGGCTTATTTTCGGAGGATCGAAGACCCGTTGATGTTGACCCAGAAGATAAAGATTTTAAGGAGCACCTTGACGAGCTGTTATGTAACTTGCCAGCTTTTTCTACTTCTTCAGACGATATTTCCGGAAATAATAGTTACTTACCAAGTCTTGAAGATGATGCGCTTCCCAATGCTTCCGGGCCAGTCAATGACAAGCAATTTAGCATAGTCAAAATCAAGCAAGAGGTGGATACCGATACTCAATGTTATACACCAAGCATCCCAGATCATATTTCAGGTGTGATTTTCTTCTAATTTATGGCAGGAATGAAATATTCAGTATGTGTACAATGTACAAATATATGTTTTGACTGCTTTAATTTAGTTGGAACCTCAACTACTCTGAACAGTCCATGGTCCAGTTGTTCCAGTTCACCAGCGAGACCAGCGACAGCGACTCAAGAAAGAACTAAGCTGAAACGCACAAGCAACGAAGCTGCTTTGACTGAGACGAATAAAGATTTACCGATCAAACTGACGAAAATTAAAAGGGAACTGGAAGACGAAGACAAGAATACTCAGAATAACATCAGCGATGAAGAAGTGCCTGCCGGAAATCGTCCAAATACTGATAATGACGAAAAGGATGCACCTGTTTGTGAGAATCAAGTGATTCATGTAAAGAAAGTGACATATTCGGGGCTAATTGAAAAATGTAGTAAAAAATCTAATATTACAAGCTTCGTTGGGAATTACTTAGAAGTAGATTTTAAAACGAAATCCAAATATCAGTCTGTGTGCATGCCTCAGCTAACATCTTTTTCAGTGGATGCTGCTGTAGATAAGAAAACACAGGGTAATTTGGCAAAGACCCTGGCTAACATTAATTTAGAGGATTTGATCTTCTTTTATCATGATGATAGTAATCCCAAAAATAGGTTGGCTCAGATCTGGGAGAAGAAGATAGATACTACTCTTAAATTAGGCGGAGTTACTGTGTTTCATGCTAATTCTGGACTTGACGAGTTTGGAAAGAAGCTTGTTGGCGAGCTAACAATCAATTATACAAAGAAATCGTCATTTTTCTCGTTAAACGTTGATCTAAATTCTATGAATGTGTTAAATCTGGGTAATTGCAGAATAAATCAAAAGTGCTGGTTGCAAAATAAGATTTCAGAGAAATTAGTTGAGTTGAGGTTGTTTCGTGTGAAAGATATTGATCTCCGTACTGTTATTGGACAGTGTAAATCTCTAAAAGTTCTTTGCGTGTGGGCGGTAGAAAATCAAGTGCCCATTATCTCTCTAAATGATATAGTATCTAAGAATCTTCGCAGTCTTTGTGTCACTGGCTTCATGATAAAATTTGATCCGGAATTTAATAACTGTGTATTTCCTAAGTGTGAAGACCTCTCTTTGATTAATCACCGTTGTGATCCTGTTTTTACTGATATGATACCGAAAAATTTCCCTAATTTGCAAAAATTCCATATTTATAACGAAATTTACCCACCTGAAGCAGACCTTCTATTGAACATTACTTCCGTAAGTAGCCTTAAAGAAATTTATATGTGGAACTTTGAGAAGTCATCTTTAAATGGTGAAAAGATTTTAAAATTAAGAAGGTCGGTTATAAATTTTGACCTTATCTTTAAAAAACATTCTTCGTCAGAGGACTGTAGTTTTAGATTGCTACGAAGGAACCCAGTTTTTTGGAAAGGTGAAAACCTAAAAATGAACGTTTTGCCATCCGATATTTATGGATCTTTCGGGCTTCCATGTTTTTATACTCTTGATGCTTTCAAAAAGCTTGTTTGGACTTAATATGATATGCTGTAAATGTAAATCTGTAAGCGCATATTCTATCTATGTCGATTTTGGTTAAACTGGTAAAATCCTAAATTCTAGGTACCATAATTTTTTTGTGTAATGAATTTATATAGTGATCAAGTGATCTTGATAACTTTGTATTGTTCTTAGTCTGTGAAAATATAGTGCAAATATTTTTTCTAGTTTTTTAAAATGTTTTAAATTAACTGTACTACATATGATTAACTGATTTTGTAGAATTCATTTTATTTGTTTAAAAATAGTATACAATGTAATGTATATTTTATTTATGGTTGTGACTGATTCACATATTGTTAAATGCTATAAATTGATTTTAATTAGTAAAATACATAACGATATGTAGCAATTATTACACACTTTTTCAATAAAATTTTCTTGGCATATTAAGAGACATAAAACTATAAAATAAGCTCTTATTAATCCTCTTCATCAATTTCCACCTTACCGTCGTCTTTTGCCGCTTCTTCATTCGTTTCTTTTCCTTCTGTTGCCTCTGGAATTTTCTCCTTACTTTCAGTTATATCTTTCCCTTCTTCGAATTGCTTCAGTTCTGTTTCATCTCCAGTTGGATCGGTATTTAAAGGATAGAATGAAGCAGCAAAGTATAAAATAGTGTTTACAATTCCTACAACAACTCCATCAATCAAACAAACTTGCCAAGATTGAGTTGATCGATTTGGGAAGGGGAAAGGATAAATCTGGACTTTGCTGAATAGCAGTGGAATGTTACAGCCAATCATGGTTCCATACAGTACAAACAGGGAAAAGACGACATAGTAGAAAAAGCTCTGTAATAACCACAAAAGAGAAAGTTGACATTACTTTCACCATATCAAAAACGTTAATCATAAAACTTATGCATTTGTTAAGCTTTGTGTTGCATGTTGCATGTATTTATAACTTACAAAATTAGGACAGTTCTCTTGAAACCATGTTTTAATTTGTAGAACACGAGGACCAGGTTCTTTGCTTTTACAGTTGATAATTGAGCAAACCAGCATTGAACTTGAAACAAGGCAAAAGACAATCTCGAAACACATCCAAACAATGGCTCGCGTTCGTGCAGCTTGCAGGAGCTTCCCTTTCTTTTTCGGATTGGGCATGTAGATTAATCCAATGCAAATCAGTATCAAAGTGACGACATGTAGGACCTGATCATGTAGGACAAGTCACAACATTTTTTTAGAATCTTTGATTTATAGTAAGTTGTATGCATGCACATGTCGCAAAAAAAGTCTCAAGATTTTTTTCTTTATTATTTACCACGTGCGTTGTTCTGAGGACAATTGGAGTCACGAATTGCTTTGATGTTGTCATTTTTATAAACTTTTGATATGCCACTGGGAAGGTTGACACAAATTTGTATGATTTTCAGATAACTTTTAACTCAAATTAAATTAGAACCGATGACCTCTCGACCAATTTTGTGTTTGTTTTTGTTGACTGTTGTATTGTTACTGTTAGTAATACAACAACTGAGTCTACTTTCACCATTGTCGTTCCTTATGCACTTTTCGTCGTCACCCTGATGCCGAATTTTAACCATTGCATCCTCCCATCCACAGTCTTGCATGTATTTTCTTTGCACATTTATACCAATCTAATCTGTTTAAATTTTTCAAGGAGTTGATTAATAATTCATGATCTATCGCACACTCGTTTTATAATAACTTTTATCATACCACCAGCTCTAATGAGGTTATCGATTGGAAATCGGTTTGCATATATGTTGTGTTGTTATATGTACATGCGCCATACTATACTAAGAGTTCAATTCACATTGACATAGATGAACAATCAATCGATGTTATGCTAAAAAGAACTAGAAATAATAGGCATACCGCTATACTTATAAATTAAAGAAAAGTCCAATTTCCTGTTGTATTGCTAAAGAAAGAAAAACACGAGTTCAGACATGAAAGGTGTCAAACGAATTGATGGAATAGTCTTGTGAGAAAGCTATAATTCAACAGTTTAATAGTAAGCTTCTTTTCTCTGCTTTAGCCGTCTTGTCTTTCTTTAAGTCTATAAAACTTTGTTTCTATCTACCTGTTTATCGGTCAAGATTGTATGCAAATATGGCACACAAGAAGACATGGATGGAAGGTGTACTTGGTCAGTTTTTGAGGGAATCTACTATTCATGGAGTAAAGTACATTGGATCTCGAGATAAGCACCCATTTGAAAAGTGAATTTATAAAAAACAATAATCCATGCGATTTTACATTTGTGAAACTAATTTACTCTCATGCGTTCATTTTCATATAACTTTCCATTCTCTAACGTATTTTACAGATTTTTCTGGTTGATTGCTGTATTATGCAGTGTAGCCTTTTCCGTCTATCTTGTTGTGGAAGTTTATGAAAAATACAATGCAAATCCAGTAATTATCTCATTTCAGCCAAAGGAAACATCCGTGGCACAAATTCCCTTTCCAGCACTCACTCTTTGTAATGTCAACATATTGAAGACAAAGTTAATGGAAGAGGTTTTGGGGTAAATTCATTACATTATATTATATATCTTGATTTATTCTTGCATCATTTTCCTGCATGCACTAGACAAAGTATCTGCGTGCCTTTTGATTACAGATTTGTTAACAAAGAGTTAATAGGATACTTATCATCGAACTATACCAAGACCGGCAAACTTGTTGACGCAATCATTCTCTCTGAGCATATGACCCATTATTGTTTGGCAGCTCCAAGTTTTCGCCGATTATTGAATGAAACCCTTTTAGATATATTTGGACAACCTGATTATGTTCAAGAAATTCAAGATTACATTACTAGTAAGCGGAGTGAAGCTGAATATTATGGGGATATTATGGAGTACTCACATGACAGCATCAGTGATGAAATCAAATATAATGTGTCAAAATTTGCATATTTGGCCTCTCATAACTGTGAAGACATGATTCTGAAGTGTATGTGGGCAAGGGAGATCATTTCTTGTGATAAGCTATTCAACAGAATTGCCACTCAACATGGAAGCTGTTGCGTTTTCAATATGATGCCTAGCTATATCCTGAAAAGATTTCCGTAATCAATAATATTCATTTAATTATAAAAATTAAATATACTAAATATGTTACATGTTTTCTAACAAACTGTCCAAATTGTTGGTGCACAATTTAGTAAAAACCTCACCCATGTAAAATTAGAAATGGGAATGTACGAAAAAGAAGAGTTAGAAGCGTGGGAAAATTTTGATCAAGATGGTATGATAAAAACGAACGATGACGCATCCAGCACAAATTACCCGAAACATCAGAAAGCTGGTGGAAAACCGTATGGCTTATCAATTCTCATTAATCCCGAGGTGGATATGTACTCTACCTGTAATACTAATGATGCTATTGGCTTCAAGGTTGCTTAAAACTTTTGCTAAAAAATTAAAGCCAAATTCATAGAAAAATGGGTACCTTTTCACTTTCATTTTGAACTTTTTTAGATGGTCGCAAATTCCCCCATTAGCTTTCCCAGCATAATGGACTACGGTGTTGCGATTCCTGCTAGCAGTGAAGTTTACATAGATGTTGAACCTCAATTAACGACTGCCGATGAAAAGTCATTAAAATCAATTGATGTAGTACGTAAAAAAACTACTGTCAAATATGTGTATCAAATCTATTATAGTATGATATAATTTTTGCACTTTTTTAGGACAAGAGAAGTTGTTACTTTCCAAGTGACGAGGAAGCAAAGCTAAGCATGTTTAATTTCTATTCATCATCAAATTGCATGAACGAATGCATTACAAGACTTACTTTGAAGACTTGTGACTGCGTCAGATATTTTATGCCTCGTAAGAAACTGGAAAATTCATGTATCCAAATTCCTTAACGATTTTTTTTTCAAGATATATTGAATGTTATAATCTTTTTTTAGATAATGGTTCTACGAAATTGTGCGGCGCTAAAAAGCTGAGATGCTCAGAAAATGTTCGGAGTAAGACTTCCAAAAAAATGATTTCATATTTTATTAATAACTATACATAAGCACACTTTAAAACACGCATCATGTTCATTTCCAGAAAAGTTAACGGCAGCAGGTAAAACAAAGGAATGCATAGAATGCAATCCAGCCTGCACTGAAATCAAATATAAATTGCAGCTTTCCCACTTTCCACTTCGAGAGTCAAATGCTACAAAGTTCTTTTACAACAGCTCAGAAGAGACTAATATAGAGTAAGACAATAGGAAACACTTAAGATTTTAAAATAGACCAGTCATTATCAACATGATTTCATTTTTTAAACTGATCATGTATTTCATAGGGCCAAAAATTATTCCATAGTTCACATTTTCCTTGGAACTGATTCTTTATATGCTAAGGAGAGAAAACGTTTGTATGACACCGCAGACCTATTAGGTAAGATTGCAAATTTTTTGAGGATGAGTACTAAAGTATCTTTCATACATTTCTAAAGATGAAATTCATGTTTTATATATTATAGCCAATGCAGGTGGTTTATTAAGTTTAACCCTCGGCATCAGCATAATATCTTTTGTGGAAATCATTTACTTTTGTACACTCCGGGCATGGTTTCAAAAGAAAGACGACAAAGCAAAGGAAGAAAATGATGATGACGATGATGATGAAGACCACACAATGTCAAATGGATTTATAGGAGCAAGACGATTGTCTGTTGTGGGTGTAGGGAAACCTAGGATTATGGATGGGCTTCAAATGGACAGTAAAATGAGTGGTTACTATAATTGGGCCATGACTGCTGCAACTAGTAATGTAGCAACTTTAATGAATGTACAAACATCTGAAAGAAGGGATGAATCTTCCCAAAAACAATCTAAACGAAGGAAGATTCCTGCATTTCAATTGTTGAGTGGTCAAAGTCAAACTGTTTTTCCATATATGTCATAAAATTAATTCTAAAAACAATAAAAGTCTATAAAATATTTTTTGACCTCTTTACCTACTGCATGTACATCGTACATATATGTATACATCATTTAAATATGGAACGTATGATTTTTTTGCACGTAATTGTTCTGGAAAGTCTAGTATATCATCGTACACATGTATTTTTGCATCACAAACATGTTTTGTTTTAAAATGTCACAAACAAGATTTGAATTTAATAGAAAGTATCGATCCATCTATGTAATTTCCGGTTAGAAAGTTGTTTTAATTTCTTCTATTCTAATTACGTATTACGCTGATGGAAAGGAAAATTCCCCCTCCAAACATTTTAAGACGAACTATCTGAGCGCAATTTGTACATGTTAAGGTTTTAAAAAGAAAAATATGCATGGCTATAATCGTCTGATCGCTACAACATCATGATTAAAAAAAGAAGTATAAAGAAATCATCCGAAGAAAGTCATCACGCCGACCATGATGCAGGTGGATGTGGATGTTGCATGAGTAGCCATCCTCATCTTGACAAATATTTTAAAGATATTTCACAAGAGTCAACGATACAAGGGGTCAAATATATTGGATCAAAGGATCTTCATCCTGTTGAAAGGTACTTCAATCAGCAACGGCAAGGCATGTATTTGATTTAATTATGAATTATTTAAACTGTTTAATTTTTTACACTTGCAGGCTTTTTTGGGCGGTTATACTGTTGATTAGCGTGGGATTCTCTCTGTATCTAGTTAATAATGTATACCGAAAATATAATGCCAATCCAGTGATCATTTCTTTTCAACCACAGGAAATATCTGTAGCATCAATTCCTTTTCCAGCGATAACAATTTGCAGTGTTAACTTATTGCGGACCAGCGTCATAAAAGCGGCTTACGAGTATATATATTTGTTGATTTGAAATACTTTCTATAGATTCGATGCTTTAATCATTAATCCTTATTCGGGTTTTTTACAAATAGAGAACTAATTGGTCTAGTGGACGTATTCAAATTAAATAGAAGTGATCCAATAATGGAAACTAAAGTCTATGAGAGTTTGGCCCACATTGACCACTTGAGTCAATTTTGTCTTTCGGCAAAGAGCTTTCGAAGACATCTCAACCAACCTCTTGTTGATGCAAATGGTCTACCGGACCTGCTACAGGGATTGGAAGGGGAACTCAGGGAATATAATGCAAATCTCTCTGCAAAGCTTATTAAAGTAGAGGAAAATAACCCGAAATGGTGGAAGGAAGACATGCATATGTTCGACCAGGTACTCAATTTTTCTTGATTTTTTCGGAGTAGTTTGAGATGTTCCTTCACCAACTAACACAATTGATTGTTTGATTGATAATTAATTAGGCAGCTATTAATTGCGAAGATCTACTGCTAAAATGCATGTGGGCCGCAGATATCCTTCCTTGCAAAGATATATTCTTTCATGTGGCTACCCGACATGGACGATGTTGTGTGTTTAACATGATGCCTAAATTTATACTTCAGAGCATTTCGTACGAGCCACCACTTAATCAGATAAACTATTTTAGTTATGAAAATAACTGGTTTGAAAATTTGTTTTTGAAATTTAATTTGGTGAAGTGAGGATGAAGGCCGTGCAAAACTAGAAAAGAAAGATTTACCTAAAGAGGTCATAGATGAATGGAAGCGATTCGGAAGAGAAGACCTAATACAAAGGGATATGGACAAAGTGGCGAAAATAAAATATCCCAAGCACCAAATGGCTGGAGGAAAGCAGTACGGTCTCACAGTCATCGCAAATCCAGACTTACAGGAATATTCTACATGTACAGCTAATGATGGATGGGGATTCAAGGTTGTTAATAATTCGCTAAGAATTTCATTTAATTCAAGGTGATTCTTTCATTTAATGTGCAAAATTTGCAATGGTATTTTTTTCAGATAGTTGCCCATTCTCCTGTAAGTTCGCCAACAATTATGGATTATGGTGCTGCGGTACCACCAGCAAGTGAAGTATTTGTGAATATTGAACCGGAAGTTACCGTTGTTGCAGACGATGACGTACTGGCAGGAATTGACATTGTAAGTTGATAGCAATCATGGTTCGCTCTATTTTCGCAACACAAGTTTTTATTTATTTACATTAATTTGCTAATTTAGTTTTCCACTTTAAAATCTCGGGTAAATTCATAATTAATTAATTTACTACAATTTGAAGGAAAAGCGTGGTTGCTTGATGCTAAACGAACCCAAAGCAAAATTAAAACATTACAATTTCTACTCACCTGAAAATTGTTTCTCGGAGTGCTGGGCTGATCTGACGTTCAAGAACTGCTCATGTGTCAGAGATTTTATGCCACGTCTGTGAAATATGCTATGTTAAATTTAAGCTTATGCCTTTGAGAAATTTAATTTTCATCTTGAATGATGTTTTGACAGGAAATTCATCCCAGAGATTGTGCAGAGCCAGAAATCGTATATGTGCTGATGAAGTTAGAGGTAACCCTCAAAATTGACTGCGCCGAAAATTATTATAATTTACAAGTATAACAAAACGTTAAATTTACTTCAAAGCTAACATTGCAAAAACCTTTGGAAAGAACAGCTTGTGTGGCCATTGCAAAGCCTCGTGTACAGAAATCTTGTACAAACAGCAAATTTCTCATTTTGACATGCGAGAAGATACTGTATCATCTTACCTTACATTCGAAAGTTCACAGGGGAATCAAACTAAGTAAGAGTTTAATTATGAAAAAATTGATGAAAATAAATGTGACGAAAATGAAATACTTAATTTGATGAGTGTTTTATTTACTCGTTTTAGCGCAACTAATTACTCTATAATTCATTTTTATATGGGTACCGACTCACTATATGCTAAAGAAAGAAAACCACTTTATGACAAGTTTGATTTAATTGGTAAGAAGTAAATTTAAAGTACTTCATCTGTTTACTGGATAGTTCACTGCATTTTCAGTTGGCCTTTAATTTTTTAAACTAGCAAACTCTGGAGGTCTACTAAGCTTGACATTGGGAATCAGTATAATTTCATTTGTTGAAATGTTTTACTTCTGCACCCTTCGAGCCTGGTTTAAGTTCCGATCTATTGGCAAGGACAAACAGGACAATCATGGTAGTGGCACTGGGAAACAAACTATGTTTGGCAGAAGAAAAAGCTCAAGTGCAACGATATTTCCACATGACGAATATTACAACTGGTCTGCTGCGAATAGTGCTATTGGGAAAAAGAATCGAAACCAAAAGCAGAATTTACGGGACTCAAAAGCACAATTTCATTTCTAGAATTTCGACATTAGATTTTAATTTATTTAATCATATACATGCAGCTTCATTTTCAAAAGATTATATAGATGTAATAAAAACTTATTAAGCAAAAAAATTAACTATATCAGTGTTCATAATGCCCCATAATTGATTTTCTAAAAGACAGCTAGTTTATTAGAAAAAAAATTGCTATTTTTTTATTCTTCCAGCACACGTGGCTAAACTTTAAAATATTCCTAACATATTGTTCGAACATGAAACCCGATAGGCTGACAACAGGCACGTGTAATTAATGGTGCCAGTCAGTTATTGTAAGTCCAATAATCGATCCACAAAAGCAATTTCCTGCTTAGCTGCTTGACCTTCAACTACAATCTAACTATTTTAACAATTACAAATTAGCTGGCCTTATCAAAATGGTTCAAGTTTCTTGCTATTGCTTTAAATATTATATCATTCATATCTTATCATGGTTATCATTATCATCTTATCTTGACCTCATCTATCAATATAACCATCTTATTTTGCCCCGTAGCTTTACTTATCCAAACCTAGCCGTTTCTTGCCGAGACTACCCTTGTGGTTACAATATACTCTTTTGTAATAAAATTTGTATTTGGGTGTAAAGTATGGACAAGTATAATCGCTTATCATGAACCAATAAAAATCTCGACAATTTTTACACTCAAACGATATTGAAAAAAGAGAAAATCGTAAGCTACAAGCTATGCATACTTCTTCAAAACTTCGTGAATTTTTCAGGGACTGTACCCAGCAATCCACAACTCATGGTTTCAAGTACATTGGCTTAAGAGAACTCCATGCAGTAGAGAGGTATCTTTTAAATATCATAATTCTAGTCTATATGATATAAAAATATGTAACAAATTTTGTTTAACAGACTATTTTGGACTATAGTAATGTTAGCCAGTATTGGCAGCTCAGTTTACTTGGTATATCATGTATACAGTAAATATCAGGCCAATCCCGTGATAATTTCATTTCAACCTCAAGAAATCTCTGTGGCTCAGATCCCTTTTCCTGCTATTACAATTTGTAATGTAAACCTATTAAGGGCAAGCGTTCTCGATACAACTTATGAGTAAAAAAATCACGAGTTTTTAGCATCTTTAACTTTATTTGTCAGGCCATTCATTTTCTTCTTCTTTTTGGTAACAGACGACTCAAAAATTTACTGTGGAAATTAACATGGAAAATGGCAATTAATGAGGATCTTGAACCGGAAGAAAGCGCTCAGATGTACAAAGATGCCGGTCATCTGGATCATTTAAGTCAGTTTTGTTTGACAACTCCAAGTTTCCGACGGGAAATCAATGAAACACTTGAGGATGCCAGGGGTGAAAAAGATATCGTGAAAATTGTAAATAACTTCCTCGCCATGTTGAATGATACCTATACCGAGAAAATGCATCAGGCAGAATATAACAACTCAGTATGGAGGCGTGAGGAGATAGATATTTTCAAGAAGGTTGTAGTGACTTCACTGAAAATATTATTTTGATTACTTAATCAGTCTGTTAACTGTTATACTATGTCTTGAAATATCCACCCTCATTCCATAGGCAACGATTAGTTGTGAAGACACTTTGTTGCAGTGCATGTGGGCCGGAGAAACGAAACCATGCAAGGACATGTTTTTCCCTGTGAGCACTAGGAATGGACGCTGTTGCGTATTTAACATGATGCCAAAATTTATACTTCAAAGCATCTCGTATAAAATATTTATCAAATTATAAAACGGTTACATTAACAGAAAAAAGGGTATAAGTAATACTTGTTATAGGGAAGACGAAGTTCGAGCTAAAATGGAACGGAAAAAATTACCCAAAAAAGCAGTCAAGCAATGGAAACAGTTTGGAAAAGATGATCTTATTCAAAAGAATATGAGTAAAGTGGAAAAAATACTTTACCCAAAACATCAAAAATCTGGGGGACAACAATACGGGCTGACAGTTCTTGTCGATCCTCATTTAGATGAATATTCAACTTGTACGACAAGTGATGGATGGGGATTTAAGGTGCACTGTTTACAAATTTTGCATGTGCACTGTGCTTGATTTTAATATTAATTTGTGATTTTTTAAGGTTGTCGCACATTCCCCCCTGAGCTCGCCAGCTATCATGGAGTACGGAGCTGCTGTGCCACCAAATAGTGAGGTTTTCATAGAAGTTGAACCGGAAGTTACAGTTGTCGAAGATGAGAGAACGTTGCGTGGTATAGGTCTTGTAGGTTGATATGATGCTTTCATGTAATTATCTTGTTTCGATTTGATTTGAATCTACACTTCTTTAAGTGTTTTAATGTTGTAGGACAAACGTGGATGCTATTTATCCAAAGAGCCTGGTGCACAATTGGAGCATTATAACTTTTACTCGCAAGAAAATTGCTTCTCCGAGTGTTGGGCTGATCATACATTTAGGAACTGCTCATGTGTTTCGTATTTCATGCCAAGTTAGATATTTAAGTTTAAATTGTCAATGAACATCTTGAACTACTTTATAGCAAATATTTTAACTATCTTGTTACAGGGAATAGTACACAAAAGCTATGTGGAGCGAAAAAGCAGATATGCGCTGAAGAAATTCGCGGTAAGAATGTTTAAATAAATTGCCTTACCAAATACTTTAAACCATGGTCTAGTAAATAAAATCATAATTAAAAATTTGTGATTAAATTAATCAAATCAAGTCAACCTTACAAAAACATTTGGAAAGAATAGCTTCTGTGGGCACTGCTACGCCCCATGTACTGAAATGCTATACAAACTAAAAATGACCCATTTTGAAATGCGAGAACTAAGTGATACGACAGCAAATTTTCTCTACAACGATTCAGCAGGAGTGATGAGAAAGTATGTATTATAATTAAATCTACCTGATGTATTTAGATGACAAGAATCACTAATTGATATAGCCAAAAGTCACGTTTGATCTTAAATATTTGCAGTTCTACAAGCTATTCCATAATTCACATCTACATGGGCCGGGATTCCCTGTATGCCAAGGAACGGAAGAAACTCTATGACACGTATGATTTAATTGGTAAGATTTATAGCTGTTTTATGATAATTTTATGATCATAATTGTGACGTTTCTCCGTGAATATTACTTGTGTGGCATATTTGATTTAGCAAATGCCGGCGGTCTGCTCAGCCTGACACTGGGTGTCAGCATAATTTCTTTTATAGAGATTGGTTATTTTGGTACCCTAAAAGCATGGTTTAAATTCAGTTCGTCATCCAAGGATAAAAGCATCAATGGTGAGAACAACAAAGAATTCAGTAAAACATCACGGAACACCACTGGAACAAGATCCCACAACATGACCACCAGATCCCGAAAAAACTCCAGTACAATTAATGGAAAGAAAAATGATGAATACTATAATTGGGCAATCAGGAATAGGTTTAATTTGGTCGGTGTCGGTAATACAAGTCCACCTGTGATTACCAGTGAAAATCAACCATACTTTGGGTTTTTATTCTAGGTTTAAGTTATAAATTACATATCGTGCAAATTCAAAAGAAGGGGGAAATAGTGTAGATTGCACACATATTATGCATACATTTCTGCTGTGCACTTTTTTGACAGCTGCTATTATAAAAAGTAATCACGTCATTCTTTTATAATAGTAATTAATGGGCTATTACAGGAGTATTAATAACAATGGCTATCATTGGTTTGTGAGGTGCGTGATATAATGTTATTAACATGCCTATTATAGTCATCTTTTTTTTGGTTCAAAGAATTATGGGTCCAGGTCCAACCGAACCACTAGCATTTCCCCGTCTTCACAATTGCGCATTTCGTTACATGATTTTTTTGCATTTCATTAAGCTTTGCCTCCAGACTGAAATCCTGAATGGCTGATAGTATGATTATGACTCATTGTAATTAGCCCTTTCAAATAAAATCGCTGAAAAACAAAGATGACAAGTTATTTTTAATAAAACACAAAAAATTGTTGGGTACCACCCCTTCTATGAAAAAAAGTGCAAAATAAATATTAAAGTTATGAATCCCATCATTGGAATATTTCAAAATAGCATAAATCACATCACAAGTTGTGCAGACATTAATTTTTTGCTGCGAACGGACAAATCACCATCCATTGAACAAAAATCGTGCAACTCTACTATAATCACCCACTATATCAAAAATGGAATTATGACAAAGTGTGATAATGGGATTATAAAAATCAGTCGAGATGTTATTATTTGTCTACTATTTTTTGCTTGATTTAATATTGTTGAAATTTTCATGACCATAATCGCCATCAACTAATTCACAGTTCAACATGACTTTGCTAATTTGACCAGACCAAAACTACTCAGTTGCATTATATCATCGGAATGATGCAAATATACAAAGAAATTTATGTCTTTGAGTACATCTTCCGTCTTTTCAAGCACAATAGCGAATTACTGTATTTAAAGACGAAGATAAATAATGCTTATAAAGATGATGTTTCAAAGAAATGTTTTTATGCTTTTCATGATTCCCAAAGATTGCGAATTGCGATTCCATTCAATTAAGCATGCGTGCATTTTCCTGGGTTTGTTTCTATTTTTTGTTTGGAAAACCGACGGAATATTTTACAGATTGTTTTGTCGGCTCAAATCCTCATACAAAATAATACCAACATTGAACATAACAAGTTCTGAAAATCATTGCGAATGACGAATCTGATTGTTTACAAATTTGGCACGCACAAGTAAATCCCAACTTCTCATATAATCTTTTAACGAATTAAAACAATTTGCTCACGGCTTTTGTCTAAAAGTTTTTAGATGCAGTTTTAATAGTTCTTATTCTTATAATATAGCGATATACCATGTACCTGGGGCATCATAGGACAGTGTTTTTCTTGTGCAAATGCAATATGCAATGGATGTTTTATGCTGTTCCAATAGATCCCAAGGTCATTAGATCCAAAATGGATGAATTTGCGACAAAAAATTATGCAAGAGATATTTTTACGAACTTCAATTTCAAGTATAATTCAAGCAATAAGGCTCCACACGGCTAAACTGTTTGTACAATTGAAAAAAAATCTTGGTAATCACCGCTATTAAAAATGTGATATTAAATATTTCATAAAGAAAACTGGTTTCATTCTAATATAGCGTTGTGCTTCAAAGCTCTTTGTACATTTATGGACACGAAGTGTCAATCAAATAGTTAAACTATTACGCAAATTAATAATAAGCGTGTGATTGATGAAAATTAGTTTATGAAGATGAGGGTTCTAACGCGGCAGATCAACACTCAGCACAACACAAGTCACGTTGAATTAACGAGTGTTACGTGGAAATACACTAAAATAGTTACCTACATCTACGCTAATTACGCTTGATTAATGCAAGGTGAAACAAAGACGTGATCTTTTGCAAAAAAAGTTAGACACTCAAATTCTAAACTGATCGTAATTATTGGCGATAGGTGCTAGAACTTTGACTAGGAATTTCCTTGTGCCGTAAATCATCCATCATCAAAATCATGACAATTTTACAACACATCATGTTCCAACAGTCAAAATTTAGTAAACAAATGCAACAAACTCCTCCTATATGTACCTATATGAATGACCACTGGTCACTAATGTTGACACTGCATGTATGCTTATTTTGTATTTTTTATTATGTCTAGCAAAATGATTTATGAACATCCATTTTAAAATGACATTTTCCTGAAAACATTTTATTTGTGAAAAAAAATTCATCTAAAAAAGTTCAACTTGAAAGCAGTTTCCTCAAGCAAGTCTGTCTGGTAAAACTTTTAGATATAATTTTTAGTACAATATTTTATTTAATGTGACTATTTACGATTAAATTTGTTCTCTTCTCAGCATGATTTTTTTTCTGTCTGTCTCTACCTGTCTGATCTCTTCTGGTCAAGTTCATGTCCCTCGTTTAGTACTTCCATGATCATAAATCACATTTTATACTAATACCAATGACTAATGACCATTCAACACGTATGACTATGTAAGTCTATGCATTTTTTGCATTGTTTATTTGAAGGAGAGTACATTTTTTCTGATTTGTGTCGCTTGTTTTATTACTGTCACAGTCATGGCTTATGAGCACGGAAACGTATATCAAGATACCTATTCTTAATTCCTGCTGTTGATCGATAAAATTGTACCTGTTTAACTATCATTTGCTTAACATATATGTGCTGAAGTTTATATAGGTTCACACCCCCGCCTACAACGAATATCCTTGCATGTAAATTTATTCATGTAAGTACTATTGTACAATGTACATTCAGGAACATTTCATTCTTTAAGCAAACATGACACTGTGAGATACCAGATTTATCAATCAATCGACATGTAATAGACAGGCAGATTTCAAAGATGAAAAATAGTCAAAAATATCTCTAGATACAAGATTCATTCAAATAAAAGATATATTTTATTGACAGTGATACACCATGTATAGGATTACACACAAGATCATCATCATTTATAATTGCAAAAAGATACCTAGATTTAATTACGCTTTACGTAAAGATTCCCGATAAGACAAAATAATATGGGTCACTGGTTCTTCGCAGTTTTTCTTAATTAGCTTTGCCCAAATTATCAAAGTCAAAATCATTGATTTAACGGAATCAATTTGGTTGTGTGTATTTTATTTCGCCTTTTGATCTGATGTTTGAATTAATTACTCAAATCTTCTGGCGAATATTATACGATAATAAAATAGACAAAATGCATGATGATATATATTTCACCTTATCATCTTCACTCTTCACAAGTGTATGATATCCTTCATTATCGTAAACTTATTTTGATAATGATAACATTTTAGTACTTTTTTGAGAACTAATCCGGGAAATAGTCGAAAAACAGCAATTTAAAATGCATGCCTTTTGCCTTGTAAGGAAGGGAGGCTATATCTTAAGAATATTACGTCACGTCCTTCTTACAAAAATGAATTTCGAACTTTGTACCTCCGCTGCTGCTGCGTATATCAAAGAGGATATTGCATTTTAACAGGTAAAATTCTTAAAGTATTATGTTCAGTCTAAAACTTGCAATGCAAACGTACATTTTTGTAGGTAGGCAGACAAAATAGCAATAAAATGATATAATCTGTAATTGTTTTATTACAACATGAAATTGTTGCGTTTTCAAAAAGCATGTAATAAAACCTTGACGTTCTATCCAAAAAATTGTAATGAACGCGTGCGGTGGTCCAACTTTCAAGTTTAATAGTCATTTCGAAAAAGTTGAAAAGGTCGACCATTGTTTCAAGCGAAAAACTATAAACTTCCGAGTGAGCAAGTCCAAAAAAGTCACTATTCAGCAGCAGTTTACATTGCATTGCAGCTGCTTTAAAGTATGAGTAAACAAAGTAACCTTGAACTTTTGTAAATACTCTTTGTTCAATTTTTTCTTACTTTAAATTAGTTTTAATTGAATTTTGCATAAAATGTTTTTTATTTGTTTCTGGATAAGATAAGCAGCACATCTTCCATAATAATTCATCCTTGAAATGTGTTT
>JAQFXM010002825.1:0-22865 GCA_034693345.1 Entomobrya multifasciata
ACGACCCAGACCACCTGAACGACCCAGACCACCTGAACGACCCAGACCACCTGAACGACCCAGACCACCTGAACAACGCAGACCACCTGAGCAGCGGAGACCACGTGAACAACACAGACCACCTGAACGACACAGACCACCTGAACGACCCAGACAACCTGAACCATCCAGACCACGTGAACAATCCAGACCACCTAAACAACGCAGACCACCTGAACGACCCAGATCACCTGAAGACCCAGACAACATCCAAGTTTGTCCTTTGGATTGAAATCTAGTATGATCGGAGTCATTTTTGGATCATGTGTGACGTCATTTATGAAGAATATATTATGAATAACTTAGCTCTAGATCAACAATAGCATAATCATCTTGGTTAGGTTAGGTTGGGATGTTTTACATGGATGACAGTGTTGGGTTGTAATTATTATGGTTTGCTTGGTAACGTTTCACATCGACGGCCCTGTTGGGTTGTGAGCAGTTAGCTTAATTTGAGATTTACGTCCAGATTGTAGGAGTGTGAACACCTGAATCAGGTCGTGGACCTGTGTTATTTTGAACTGTAACAATTTAAATTGGGCTGATGGTGACTTGAATGTTAGCAAGTTTGATGCTACTAAGTTGCGCTGTTGGCAAGTTGGATGTTAGCAACTTCAGATGTTAAAAAATATTCCATCCTGACGAAACGCCATGTTTGTAAGGGGTCTAGACCCCTCTGTATGGTTAACCCTAGATTGCTGATGATGGTAATGATGCACGCCCACGCCTCACTTCATGCTCTACCGTATTTCAAGATAAATATTTTTTATTCTCAAATCCTAATTATATCCTATCAAATTAACAGGCCCATTACAGTTACGGGTCACTTTTCACTAACCGCTGGCGGCACTGGTTTATCATAAAATTAACGTTAACTGTGACAAATTACATTAGGAGTGTCCTAAAATTTGGGGTTTTTAAGAAGACACATGGTCAAAATTCGGAATGATATATTGTATATTCGTTGGATTTCATTTCAGGTTATCATTCAGGGCTTTAAAAGCTACAGAGAACAGACAGTTATTGAACCTTTCCATAAAGGTCACAATGTTGTCGGTAAGCTAAAAAAAGTTATTTTAATTGGTGGTTTATATGTTACTGCTTATTTCTGTGTTTCTAAATTATCTGTTTCTTATTTATTCGTAAAGTTGGCAGAAACGGGTCTGGCAAGTCAAATTTTTTCTACGGTGAGAAAAATGAAAGAACATTTATATATTTTTGAGCTGAGAACTGTTAGCTGCATTTTCATTAATGAACTATTTTTAATTTTCAGCGATTCAATTTGTTTTGAGCGATGAGTTCTCACCTTTACGACCTGAGCAACGTCAAGCTCTGCTTCATGAAGGAACTGGTCCCAGAGTACTCACTGGATTTGTCGAGATCATCTTCGATAACAGTGATGGAAGGTTTCCCGTGAGTTTAAATTAATTGATCACTTAGTATTGTTGTGAAAAACATTATTTTTACAAACTTCCTTTTCTGTTTATTTCCTTTCATCCAATAGATCGATCGGGAGGAGGTGTTTCTTCGCCGTGTCATCGGAGCTAAAAAGGATCAGTATTTTCTTAATAAGAAAATGGTTCCTCGTAATGATGTCGTCAATCTATTGGAGTCTGCAGGGTTTTCCCGATCTAACCCATATTATATTGTCAAACAAGGAAAGGTGAGTTTCCTGGTTTATGTGCTCACTACGAAAAGTTAATGTCACGTATTTGATGCCACGCTCAGTTAAATTTTACTGTTTGAAACTAAACTGTTTGTTTGATGTTCTCTTAGATCAACCAAATGGCGACAGCTCCAGACTCCCACCGTTTGAAGCTATTACGAGAAGTTGCAGGGACTAGAGTTTATGATGAAAGGAAAGAAGAATCCAAATCAATTATAAAAGAAACCGAAGGGAAGAAGGAGAAGATTGACGAGTTCTTGAAAACTATTGAAGAACGTTTAAAAACATTGGAGGAAGAAAAGGAAGAACTGAAGGAATATCAGAAGTGGGACAAGAAACGTCGTGCGCTGGAATACACTATTCATGATCGAGAGTTGAATGATACTCGAAAGAAGTTGGAAGAATTGGAGGCAAGACGCAAGAGATCTGGACAGGGATCAGAGCAGTTGCGATCTAAGCTTCGGGAGGCTGAAAAAAATGCCAAGCAAGCGTCCAGAGATTTGAAAGAAATTCGTCAGACAGTTAACCAGGGTAAAGAAGAGAAGCAAGCTATTCAAATCGAATTGCAGCAGTTGATGCAGGAAAAAGTATGTTACTTATTTAATTGTGCTATTTGTAGTTGTATTTCGTAATTAGATCGATGAATTGGTTTCGTCTTTATTTGTGTAAATTCAAACATTTGTCTTTTTTTGTTATGATAGACAAAGCTCGAAAACAAAGAAAGAGATCTGGATGAAGAAATGTGTGGGGACAAAAATTCCAAAAAGCGTGCTGAAGTGGAGTTGGAGAAACTTAATGCCACTATTAAACAGAAAGAGGAGGAGTTACGAAGGGTAAAACCTGAGTATGAGGAATTGAAAAAGAAGGAAGAAACTATTACGAAGGAGTAAGTTGAGTGTCCGCTTGCAGTATTCTTTTACTAAAATTGGTAATTTATGATTTAGTATGGCTGTTGTATTTTTGTACTATAAACTCTGTTATTTTTTCTTTAATATTAGGCTAGCATTAAAGGAACAGAAGAGGAAGGAGTTGTATGCGAAACAAGGAAGAGGTTCCCAGTTTACCACCAGAGACGAAAGAGATAAATGGATTACTGCAGAGTTGAAGTATGGACTAAAGTTTTTATAATTAGTAGAGTATAATATTTTTTATTGTAAGTTTGATTCTCAATGTAATAACTTGTTGCAGAATGTTAAACAAGCGTATTAAGGACAAGATCGAGGATATAGACAGGTTAACTAAAGAGTTGGATTCCGACGCTAGAAGAAAGGTTGAGTTAGAGGATGATGTTGAGGTATGTAGAAACATAGTGGTTCAACTTATCTTTATATGATTAGAGTTGATTACGATGTTAATACTATTGTCTTTACTGCATTTTACAGAGGATGTCTGGAGAAGTTGAAAGCTACAAATCGAGCATTGATGACTATAACAAGAGATACTATGAACTAAAAAAGCAGCGTGACCAGCTTCATTCAGAGAGAAAGTATGATGTGTAAAATATAATGCTACTTAAAAATTGAAATAATGAACCCCATAAATATCTAAGGTTGTGAACAATTTATATTTTCAGTGAGCTGTGGCGTAAAGAAAGCAGTCTACAACAGAGTCTTAGCTTGAAGAATGAAGAAATGAATAAGTGTGAGGGTGAGTTCCGTTCCATGGCTGGGCGTGAGATATTCAATGGTCGTAACAGCGTACTTCAGGTTTTGGAGACATTCAAGAATCGTAACGGATTCGAGCACATCGTCAAAGGTTATCATGGATTAGTACTTGAAAACATACATTGTGATCAAGGTACAGAGACCGCTGTAGAAGTAACAGCTGGAAAAAGGTAATATTAATGGACTGTGTTAAGATTAACAATTTGTATGTTGCATTGTGGTTACGTTCTAATTTCCACAATTGTTATGTTTTTAAATACTATAGGTTGTACTACCACATTGTTGAAACAGATGAAATCGGTTCTGTTATTTTGAAGGAGTTCAATCGTCAAAAACTGCCTGGGGAAGTTAATTTCATGCCACTTAACCGACTCATGGTGTCCAATATTAACTATCCAAAAGATCCCGTAAGCATAATAACATGAAAAATTTAATACGATAAATGTTTTTGAATAGTCCATTTACTGAAATTTTCTGGCTGTTTATAGAATGTCATTGAGATGGTCAGAGTCATCAAGTATGAAGACAAGTATGACAAATCGGTTCGACACATTTTCGGGAAAACTCTCATTTGCCGAGAATTAGAAGCTGCTGTGAAAACTGCTAAACAGCACAAGTTTGATTGTGTGACATTGGACGGAGATAAGGTTGCCAGTAAAGGTGTTCTCACAGGTTGGTAACAATAATCTGTTCAGATATGTATGTATCTTGACCTTTGTTTTCAAATGTGTACGAAACGATATTTTATGTGTGAAAACTAGGTGGATACTATAATACGTCGCGATCCAGCTTGGAAATCCAGAAGAGACGTGGAGCTGTGCAATCAGAGAAGCGGAACTTGGAATCCCAAATGTCCGACTTGAAGCGAGAATTGTATACCATTGAAGAAAAAATCAAGGAAATTGGGGCTGAGCTACAGAAGAATGAAACCAAAAACAGCAAAATTAAGTACGTTGATAACCTTTGACCATGCATGTCTTGCAGTTTGCACAGAGTCAAATGTGTTTAAGCAAACAAGTTAAATGATTTAAATTCATGATTTCAGGGACACTTTCGACAAAGTTAAAACTGATATTCGTCTCAGCAAGGAGAAAGTCAGTTCTATTGAGAGATCTCGCCAGTCGAAAGAAAGGTCACTGAATCAGCTTAAGTCTAACCTGGAGGCTCTCCAGTCGACGAAGGAAGGATTCGAGGCTGAGTTGCACCAAGAATTGTTATCGAGTCTTTCAGTCTCTGATCAACGGGAAGTAGATATTCTTACTGACCAAATCCGACAGCTAACGAAAGAAAACAAAGAAACCTTTACAAGGAGAATGCAGAAGGAAGCAGAGAAGAACAAGTTGGAGAACACCTTGAATAATAATTTGATGAGGTAGGTATATTGATTTGACACAGTCACAGTATTTTAAATTTCAACTACACGAATGAATATGTATTACGGAACTAAGACAAAAACGTTATGATTTCTGTTTATAGACGTCGTGATGAATTGATTCAAGCGTTGCAAGAAATATCCGTTGAGGACAGGAGAAGAGATTTGGAGAATTGTAAATCTGAATTGAAGAGTGTCGAGCAGAAAATTAAGACGCTGGATAAAACCATGTCACAGTCTGACAAGAAATTGAGTGAATTTACATCGAAGGTAATTCGAACTGCTTTAATACTTTTTCATAATTTTAACGTGTAATCACTCATCAGTTTTGTACCCTGTACGTTCATAGATGAAAGGAGCCCAGGAGCTTTTGGAAAGGTACAAAATGGAAGAAAGGGAGTGTCAAGAAAAGATAAATGAAGATTCTAAGGATCTGGAAAAGCTATCCACGAAGCAGAATACTTTGCAGCAAAAAATCCAAGAATGTGTTAAAAAGATTAGAGAATTGGGTTCAATACCTTCTGAGGCGTTTGATAAATACCATAATGTAGCAATGAAAAGCCTGTACACGCAGCTTGAAAAGGCCAACCACCAATTAAAACAGTACGCTCACGTTAACAAAAAAGCGTTGGATCAATTTATGTCGTTTTCTGAACAAAAAGAAAAGCTGCATTCTAGGAAGGAAGAGTTGGACATTGGGTAAGCGAATATCGATAGTTAAAATTCATTGTACTGTGAAGTTGATTGGGCTTTATTTCACACTTTTGGTATTATGATTCTGCAGTCACGACAAAATCAGAGAACTTATGGATCACTTAGAACAACGGAAAACGGAAGCCATTTTGTTTACCTTTAGGCAAGTGTCGAAATATTTCACGGAGGTATTTGGTAAGCTTGTTCCTAGTGGCCATGGTCAGTTAGTAATGCAGACCGGAAACAAGGAAGAAACTGAACTTCCCTCGTCTCTAGAGGGAGTCAATTCAGATAACTTCACTGGAGTTGGGATTCGGGTCAGTTTCAGTGGGAATACGGGAGCTGAAATGAAAGAAATGAATCAATTGTCTGGAGGTCAGAAATCTTTGGTAGCATTGGCACTCATTTTTGCTATCCAAAAATGTGATCCAGCTCCGTTTTACTTATTTGATGAAATCGATCAGGTATGGTATACATTTTCATTGAAGGTTTAACCTCAATCTCAATTTACATTAATAAAAACACAATGACATTAATTGGTTATCGTTATCATATATTCGTTAATTATAGGCATTGGATGCACAACATAGGAAAGCCGTTGCTGATATGATTCATGATTCAACCAAAGATGCGCAGTTTATCACAACAACTTTCAGACCGGAACTTCTGGAGCATGCCAACAAATTTTACGGAGTCGTTTTTAGGAACAAGGCAAGATTCTTAATAAATTTTAGTTTGTAGTTCATAAATTGAATTTTTTACGTAATACGTTATCATTTGTCAATTTACAGGTGTCTCACGTTGACTGTTGCAATCGAGAAAAGGCATATGATTTCGTTGAGGATGACACTACACATGGATAAATTTCCATTTCCACCACCGTGGATGTACATTTACTGTATTTATTATGTACTATGTATTTAAACTTGATTGTGACTTAAGGATTTTAAATTAGCTGTGACGTAAAAATATTTACTATTCATCGTTTTTATTTCTGTATTTTCTAAGTACAATAAAATCGTAGATTTAAGACAAATTGTTATTCTCCTGATCTTTATACTCTAGTTCTTTTGAAACAGTATAGTAGAGATTTAAACGTGTAAAACTTTGGAAAAAAATTTGAGTTTTGTAACAATGAATATATTTATTTTATACTAAATGATTTTAATGGAAGTTTTCGACCTTGTAAAAATAAACAAATTGTAAAAAGCTATACAAAGCTTGTATGGGTGTGTCGTGTCTATCATTCTTTTCTTGTTACACACAGTAGCAAAATTATCTTTAAGTTTATTGTCGTAAAAGTTTAATTGTTGTTTAGTCTCCGTTTTTTACTCTCGAACACCGTCCAGTGAACGGCGTCCACCATCATTCATCATTGCAGCCATATTGCAGGATTCAGCCATATTTGATCGTCTTCCTGGCTTTTGACTGCAGTGCAGTGGAGTCTCACACTTCGTATGTCCACTGTCTAGTACATTAGGGGCATTAGTAGAAGGCCGCTAATATCAGCTGAACATGTTGCTTAAACGTGCTTTGATGTTTGTGTTGATTTTGAACACAGCGTTGCATGTTGCATCACCTGATTTCATGCGTTTAAACGTTTTAAAAGTTAATTTTATTGCATCATCAGTGATTAAACGTTTGTCAGTCAGTGGCATTCATCTATAAATTAGTGGAAGCTCGATAGAATTCAATTAGTTTGTTTCTTTGTGCTGCTGTTGTTGTGTAGCATCGATCGGGGCCTCCGACATTTTTTTTGTGTCAAAAGGTTAAAGCATAGTCAAGTGTTTTAAGAAGTTAATCAGTACAAAACAAAGGTAAGTATTTGTAGAAAAAGTAGTTACACATTTCACTGAAACTTAAACAAGGATCATTCATGTTACACAATTTAAACACGTAATTTTAATCTTGGGACACGCTAAACACCATTCCCCGCTTACACGGGAATTTCGTGATTTTATTGATTTTAATGAAAATGGTAACTATTCATTCAGGTAGCACACCACCATGTCAGGAAACACTAGCGAGGCAGCATCTGAATATTTCAAATTAGCAGTCAAATTTTTCCATGAATATAAATGGGTGTATGATTTTAAAGCAACTGAAGTGTTGTCGGAGAAAGTTACAAGAGCTATTCCGTTAGATTTCCAAGAATTCTTCCAAGGATTGAGTGATGCAAGTGAACGGTTTCGTGAACTTTTGAATCTGAAGGATCATGTAGGTGACAATGACAATTTCCTGGATTAAATGCATTTATAGCCAATTTAGAGTAGAAATTGTGCATAATAATGAAATAGTAATTTATTTACTTAGGATGATTGGCCGGTAGGAATTAAGCAGTTCATAACCCAGTGCTTGAGTCTGCTAAAACTTTCGGATGAAATGAAAGGAAAATCGTCCGTACAATCCTCTTTCCCCCTTCCGGATAGCACCCTTTCCGCTTGTCAATCAAAACTTCCAAAGAAATGGAATCCCAAAAAATATTTTGAAGTAGTTCATGTCGGCAACTTTGTTGGGGCAATGTGTAAAAAGGAAGACTGCGATGCTGTGATTGACATCGGATCTGGGCTTGTAAAGAAACTTACTTGACATTTTCATGCAAAACTGCCATTTTAACTCTAAATGCTAATTAAAATGATCTTATGCATATTTAGGGGTACCTTTCACAACACATTGCATCAAAATTTGAGATTCCCGTAGTGGGCATTGAAAGTGACCCCTCCCGCGTGCAGACAGCCTCAAAGGAATATCAGTTGAAAAATTCAGACAGTTCATGCACATCTCAGAAGTTTTATTGTCTGCGCATCACAGAAAATATTTCAGAAGAGCTCAACGCAATCGTTGGGCAACTTGAAAATGGAAATGTTTGTGTTACCGCACTACACGCTTGTGGTGACCTCACTCCTTGGGCGTTAAAGTATTTTCTTAGTACGGATTCGTGCAAAATGTTGGCGGTGGTGCCCTGTTGTTATCACAAAATGAATTTAGACACATCAAATTTTCCTATGTGCCATTCGCTGCGATTTATACTTAGCAGTTACCAAGATGTTACGTTTTTGAAAAATCAATGGCTTTGGAGATTGGCGAGCCAGAGATCTGGGAGTAAATTTTTGAATAACATAAAAAAAGAAACACAAAATCTATTTTACCGAGCAGTGTTGGAAAAAGTTTGTTCTACTGGTATGTTTACTGACTGCTACTTGCCTAAAATTTGGTGAATGCGTAAGGAGTTGTGCTGCTTAATAACTATTTCATTTTGCAGAAAATTTGAGCTTGCGACGGAAAAAAAGGAACTTACAGAATTACAACTTTGAAACTTTTGATGAGTACCTGGTAAAAACTGTAGGCGAAGATGGTGGTTTTGAAATCCTGAAAGATAACCACATAATAGATGTGACAGATACGGCTAGGGTTTGTCAGAAAATAATTGCACTACATGATGAGGTACATAAAAATCCAGTGATTTTAAAAATATTTTGTGTATTGGGAGTGATGACATGACTGATTTCAAAATGTTCATCTATATTTGGATTCATATTAGTTTCTTCCATGGGCCCATGTAATTACTGGAATACTAGCCATGCAAGGGGCAATGCAGAAAATTGCTGAAGACTTGATTCTGTTAGATAGGCTAAGTTACATCCAGGAATCAGATTTGGTGAAAGAATCGGGTTTGGTCCGAGTTATACCTTCAGAAGTGTCTCCTCGTGGCACCATGCTTTTCAGCATTAAAAAATAAACACTGTATGATGATTGATGATCCTTGTAAATATTTTAAAGCGTTGTCTGTTATTGTGCATAATTTTCTATAATGTTTTTTTTAATAGAAGCTGGCGTTCTTATTCTGAATGCACTCCATCAATGTAAAAATTATTAACTTAGGCTCTTTCGTCTTCAGCGCTGGTCGCAGGAGTTTATCTAACAAATCCAAATTACGGGATCTTTTAATCAAGATGCCAAAGGAAACTGTTCACGTTCCCATCCTAAGGGAGGGACGAAAAGCGAAGAAGGAAACGGCATTTAGATATCCAGCAGGAATCATCAATCTTCAGGTCTTGGGAAATGGTACAAAAGGGGCTCCACGCTCCCTTTATGTATTCACAGATCAAACGAGATACATGTTCAACTGTGGAGAAGGAACTCAACGTCTGGCTCACGAACATAAAATGAAGCTGGCAAAATTGGAGCACATATTTGTTACAACCAATTCATGGGATAACACTGGAGGACTGCCTGGAGTCGCGCTTACAATACAAGATATTGGAGTGCCAGAAATTACCCTTCATGGACCTCCTAGAATTGTAAGTAAACATTTTCACCTGCTATTTCAGTTTTAATTTGATATTTAAAAAATGTTGCTATATTCATTCCTCTGCCTTTTATGAATTTCAGGAAAAACTTTTTGAAGGCACCCGGCGCTTTGTGATTCTGAAGGATTTAAAGATAAAAGTAGCAGATATGAGTAATGAAGGATTTGGGGATCACATCTTGCAAGTTGATTATGTAAAATTGTACCCAACTGCGATTTCGAAAGACGAGCCAACTGAAAGGTCCAGCAGCAGTGAGGAAAGTGTTATTGAAGAAGACGATACTGATTACTACGCACCAATCAAAGGCTGTAAACGAAATTTAGAAATTACTCAAGAAAGTGTTGAAGAGAAAAACAAGCGGACCAAGGTGGAATCGAGTGATGATGATAGGAACACGGACAGTGCTGACGTAGTGATGTGCTACATATGTCAACCCAGAAAGAAAGAAGGAACTTTACTTATTGAAAAGTGTGTTGAAATGGGGGTACCGCCAGGTCCACTTCTTGGAAAGCTAAAGGCAGGCAATGACGTCACTTTATCCAATGGTAAAGTAGTCAAAGCAGTAGACGTTCGTAGTCCTGATTGTCCTGGTCCAGTTTTCTTAGGTAATGCCTTGCTAGAAATTATACCCGTTTACATGACATAACTAAGGTTGAGTAATCGTTTTCAGTTCGGTAGATTAACTTTTTTCTCTTTGAAATCTTTAGTTGTAGACTGTCCAGATGAAAGTTATTTGGATTCTTTGACTGGAAACTCTAAACTTCAAAGTTACCATGATCCAAGCAGACAGGAGGATTTTCCCCACGTCGTTGTACATTTTACTCCATCACGAGTTATGCTGCATCCAAAATATGTGGAATGGATGGAAAAGTTCCAACCGTCCACTAAGCACATGGTGCTTAATGATTTATGTAAAGGAATGGGCAGTGAAGCAGTTCATCGAATTCAGCATAAATTGGGGTTGCTGGATAAAGATATGTTTCCAATGTTGAATGAAGATGGTGTGGAGTTATACTATCCTTCCTCCGAGGAGTCAGCTACCAACAAAATGGATGTCATGAAAAAACCTGAAGCTTTAAAAAATTTGCGAGTGCCTATTATAATGGGTAGCACTTTACTTAAATACACCTTAAGGCCTACAGCAGAATTAGACAGGTACATTTAAATAAATACGTTAGTTTGAGGGAACCTATATTTTTTTGAGAAAAAATGCACATTTGATTTTTTTCTGTTTCAGTGCATCTGCTTTAGTTATCAATCCAGAGGAGGACTGTCGTGAAGTATTAGAAATTCAAAATTTTCCAGCTCAGTTGGAGGCTTTAAAAACTGAGATGAATTCTTTAGTGGGTCCGAATCCTGAAATTTACCCGGAGTTTGTGTTTTTAGGCACTGGTTCCTGTATTCCAAATAAAACAAGAAATACCAGTGCTATATTGGTTCGGACTGAGTAAGTAACCAACTAAGCTCCTCTATAGATGAATGGATGCAGATCTATAGTAGTGAATATATATGCATTTAAATGTTTTGTTTTCATTTCAGCCCTTCAAGTTACATCTTACTTGACTGTGGTGAGGGAACGTATGGACAACTTGTAAGATTTTTTGGAAAGCACGCAGTAGATGAAATTCTTACAAAAATCAAAGCAATTTACATCTCACATCTTCACGCGGACCACCACCTTGGATTAGTTCAAGTGATAAGGAAACGAATGGCTGCTTTAAAAGATCGAAATATTCCAACCCAACCAGTGTACTTACTTGCACCTCATCAGATTCTGACTTGGTTGCATCTTTACAATAAGAACTTTGAGCGAATCAAAAACGCGTATCAGCTCATTCCCAATGTAGAGTTGAGATATAATGCTGACGTAGCACAAGATAGTGTCTTTTCTGCAGAAATTAAACAGTTATTGACATTAGATCAGATCCAAACAGCGTATGTACGCCATTGTCCTAATGCATTTGGTGTAGCCCTAACCCATTCATCAGGCTGGAAAATAACCTACTCGGGAGACACAATGCCTTGTGATGCACTTGTTGACATTGGCAGGGATTCGGACGTGCTGATTCATGAGGCAACAATGGAAGATGATTTAAAGCAGGAAGCTGTTATCAAAATGCACTCCACAACTTCGGAAGCCATTGAAATTGGCAATCGTATGAATGCTAAATTTATTCTCTTAACCCATTTCAGTCAGCGATATTCTAAAGTTCCCATAATCAGTGAAAAATTTGTAGGTAATGTGGGTATCGCTTTTGACAATATGAAAGTTAGAAAATGTGATTTGCCCAAAATTCCATTATTGTATGACGCATTAAAATTAATGTTCACGGAGGACGTAGAAGAAATGGAGCAAAAGTCGATCAGGAGGCAAAGGAGGAAAGAACTTGAAGCCATGAGTATGAAACAAATGACTAGATAAACAATGTGACTTATCAATTTTAATTAAGATAAACATATTTATTCATTCATTTATATATCTATGTTAATAAAACATTTATATGAACTATTTACAAATGCATAAATTAACCTCTATTTATTACTAATAAACTTTATTTTCTGTTGCGTAAATGATTTGCTTGCACAAATTTGTTCTATTTTTCAATAAAAGTAATCATGGTACACAACACTGTTTGTCACTCTTCTATCGATTATTGTTTCGCTTCTATTAATGCATAATTTCCTTTTTTTTAGCATTCCAGCAGCGTATTCTATAAGTATCAACATTTCTTGTATCTTTGTATTTGGCAACGGCAAGCTCAGGAGTTTATAAGGTCATAATTTACACGGAGGAGATTAAAAATATATAAGCACTGCACTTCCATGCTAGCTGTAGCAGTGTCATTGTTTTTACTATTAATTGATATACTCGCTAAAAATTGATATTCAGCTTGCATTTAGTGACATATGTATAGTATCTTGTTGAAAATCACAAATCTTTCATATTGATCGTACATTCCTTTCGTCATTTGGGTTCTGTTTGCTCAGTACTTTCTTCAACAACAGGTAACGATGAAGATTTCACAAAGGTTTTGATCGAACGTGGGCTCAACCTACTTAACTTACTACTGGGGCTACCATGATCATTATTGTCAGTAAGTGTGTTACCACTTGCATTACTTGTAGACGGGGTAGCACTGTATAAAGACTTTGCCTGATGCAAATGGGTGTCTGCTGCTGCTGCAACAATAGAACTACTAGTTTTCTCTGGCGTGACTTGTGCCGGGGTAATCGTAACAAAATGTTCTCCTGCACCAGTTCCAAATATTTCCTCCGAATGTGGCATCCTGGAAATTGCAGCTTTGCTTGGAGCCGGGTTAACATAATAGTTTGAGCCTTGATCAAGACTAAACTGTCTTCGGAGACCTCGTATTGCTGGTCGCCCATTAAGAAGTTGATGTGCAACCTGTGAGAAATAGAAAGCATACATGCATATTATCCA
This sequence comes from Entomobrya multifasciata, assembly GCA_034693345.1. Taxonomy (NCBI): domain Eukaryota; kingdom Metazoa; phylum Arthropoda; class Collembola; order Entomobryomorpha; family Entomobryidae; genus Entomobrya; species Entomobrya multifasciata. The sequence goes on from JAQFXM010002825.1 coordinate 13,187, forward strand.
ACTTTCTCCCTTCCTTTTACAGATATCACCCTAAAAGATAAAAATGGAAAAATATGTGGTTTAGTATTTTTCTCTCCCAATCCATTATTGCAACTTCAAGAAAGGAATACTGCTTGTTGCAGTGCACTCGTTTTATCGTAACTCGTTTTATGAACACAATTCTTACTTGCTCAGAAGGAGATAGGCAGCGTAAGGATTCCCCTTGAATTAGCGTGTAGCCTGCTCCACTCGGTTTTCCCAAAGGATCTAGCCTGTTACTTGTTATTTCATGAGAGCTGGAACGTCGCTCGCGGAACAACGCTCTTGAAACCTTGAGATGTTCGTCTTCACTGGGGTACTTGCCTGTCCGTCCATAGATTATGAGTCTCTCGTCCAACCTGTTAAAAAACGTATGGGGATGAGCACAAGTACTTTGAAAAATTGCTTTCACACTTCCATGTGTATAATTGTGTGAGAATTTTAAGTGGAATATTCACGTACCCATGATTTTCTCTGTACAAAAACAGAAACAAAACACATATTATTTCGTTTAAAACCATGTCAAATGTACAATATACATACATATAACATTTTCTTTAATTTATTAACCTACTTTGTTGTTGGTGGGGTAGGTAATTCTTTGTCGAATCCTTCCTTGCTTAATAGCCAATATGTTGGCATCTTCCCTTTTCCTTTTATTTCCGTGTTCCCTCTGCAAACAACAAGACAAGGCAATATTGAAAGGCGTCATTTGCACTAAAAGTGCGGTCCCTAAAAAGTCTCTACCCATCAAACGCATTAACGTTGAGACATGGTGGTGTGAGAATTACCACAAAACCACTACACCGCACATACCTGAACTCGATTTTATATCCACCAATGGTCTCCAGCTTTACTTTAGTATCTTCAGATATATGAATTCTCCAAGGTGCCCCTGTGGACTCCATGCGTGAAGCGGTGTTCACTGTATCTCCAAAAAGGCAATACCTTGGCATCGTAAGACCCACAACACCGGCACAACAGGGACCTTGACGGATTAAATAATGGGTGAGCATTTATATAACTGAAAAGCTCATTCTGGTATTACATTCATTCATTCATTCATTTCAGTTTATGTTATGTTACATCCCACTATCCCACAAAACACACTTTTATTTATGCACTATGTATGTGTGTATGTAAGTTATTGTAAAGTTGTGATAGACGCCCCGTGAGATAAAAAGGGTCTATATAGTAGAAAAGCTTTATTTACTGGATTTATACCTGTGTGTAATCCTATACGCACTCTTAGGGCAGTATATGGCAAATGCCGAATTCGAAACTTTCCACTTTCATGAAGAAGATCCAAAGCCATTGTTGCAATCTGATCCGCATGATCAGGACTGCGTATGGGTGCTCCACCGACGCACATGTATGCATCTCCAATCGTTTCAACCTAGATACAAAACAGACAAGTTTGACAGCATAGTTGATAGTTGGAAAAGGCGTATAAAACATGGCGTGGAAAACCTTTCATTTGATTGCAAAATAGAATAGAAAAAAGGAAGTGAGGTAAACTAAATCAGTAAAGCTTTTTTATATTTAACCCCAACAGTGTAAATAAACTGAGAAGTAAAAAGAAAGTAGAGTATTTCGGATATTTTGGTTTTGCTTTATACTTAAAGCAATAAATGTATCAAATATCTTTGATGTTAGGCTATGATACACTGTAAGTGCAGAGATACATGTTATAGGTAACGTTTCAGGTAAAAGCTACACTATTAGGAAGAGAAAGTTTTCACTGTATTTTTACCTTGTAGACATTGTAGTCATTTATTGTAGCATCAAAACAAGTATACAGGTCGTTTAACAAGTCCACCACTTCAAAGGGAGTTGAGTACGCTGAAATAGTGGTGAAACCAACAATATCTGAAAAATATATGGTCACTTCTGAAAAATCCTCTGGATCTACGGGAAGGCCGACCTTTAATTTTTCAGCGACCGTGCTGTAACATACACAAACAAACAAAGTACATAGAGAAAGAAGAAAACAAGTTGATAAAATGACATGAACAACACTATAGATGGACTAAAGTGGGTACAATACAGGTACCGTTAAACGGCAAATTATGAAAGAAAGCAACTTGTGTAGCAAGTTAATTAGTTGTATACATATTGTAGTGCAGTAAGTCCTCGTGTTTGTGAAATGTGTGAAATTTTAAACAGAAAATGTCGAGTCGAGGGTTCCATTTCCCGAATTTGTGTCACATATGTGTGTATATGCAATAGACATGCACAAATCCACTCAACTTCTCCGGGTTTATCGTATTATCAAAAGGTACGAAAAGTAAATACCTTACCTTGGAAGCATTCTGTTCAACAGTTGTTCTGTTTTCTTTTTCTCCAAATCCAGTTGTTCAGTCCTCTCGCGAATTAGTTCTTCTAAGTTATTGCTGTACTTTTCCAACATTTGAAACATCGTATCCACAATGTTTGCCTTTCTGTATTCAATTACAATAAATTTCCAATCCAAATTTAAGAACCTCTCCATTTCCAGTAGAAATTAGTTCAATAAGATACAGTGAATAAGCGTTTTAGCAGTATTGGAATAGGTGAAAGCAGAAATTATGCGTGTACTCTCGACTTCACGGCTCCACTTTCTCTTCCGCCGACGAAAAGCCTTTAAATTGAAATGTATTTATGCAAAATGTACAAATACACTTGCAATTCATTGAACATTTATTTACAAAGCTTGAAAGCGAACGACCACCAAAACTACTTTTACAAGCTGACCACGGTATCAAAAAGCTATGAAATGTTTAAAAAACAATAGCATTCAATTTTAAAAGAAAGCAAATTAAGTCCCTTTCGTTTCATTATTTACCATCATACACATCTTATGAGATTTAGATTCTACCTTCAGATTTTATTACAATGAGCTGCGTGAAATCATCTAGAAAGTTCATTGTTACTTTATTGGTTCTCGTACAATTTTAGCATATGAGATTTCATGAGGCTCCTGAAAAAGAAATATTTTCTCCCAATGCTACTTGCCTTATGAACTTTTTTCTCCCCAAAATAAACTATGAATGTAATGTTAAAGTTATTTTTCGTGCTCGGAGCCATAAAAAGGAGCATCCGATGATAGCTCTTCGCTTCCGATTCCGATGCTTTCAATGAAAGAACAATAAAATTGAAAAATACATAGAATGTTGAGTTGAACTGTAAAATCCCTAAAGGTTATTGGTTAAAGTCAAAAAGAAGAGGAAAATGTGATACTGCTGAAGAGTACATATATTATATTGAAGCAGCAACGTAACATACTGAAGAGACGAAATTCAATTGGGGTGAAAGTTGTTAGTTTTTTGATGGTTCTGTGGATAGTGCTACCACTTTCGTTCCTATTTCATGTCTCAAGGGTATAAAAAGCCACAAGTAAAACTGTCAGTTTTCCATCTACTAAAGTCGCAAAAGAACAAAAAGGTGTACATGCTTTCTTTTCATGTTGGAATCAAAACATCTGCTTAGTAATATTTGTATTAAGGATGTAGAGGTATTTTGAGAACAAAACTCTGAAAAATACTATCGGTAAATGTAATTTTAAATAAAAAGCCGTAATGCCAGCTTGCATTTTTACTGTTAACCTTTTCCACTGTTTTGCACTTATCATCATTCATATAAACCCAGTGGATTCCTGACGTTTGACTGCAAAACAAATTACTTCACCGATTCTGGTGAGATAACATACTATTATATTGTACGAACTTTCAAAAATAGGCAAGTACAGAATAAAGCAAACATCGAAAATTGCGACAAAATACATTTAAAAAAGAAATGCCATTTGCCGTTTCTAAACAAAATCACAGCATTATAAAAAGATTCCGGTGGACACACAGTCATAGAGAAATCCATTATGTGTGGGTTTGTACTTTTTAGTAAGACTTTTTTCCAATTTGGCATTGATACTTTTTTTTGCAGAAATAGTAATGCAACCAGTAACCGACCACCATACCATAATGCTATGTGCATGTGGGAAAATGATTGAATACTGTAGTATTTCTATTTCCACATTTTGCCATTTCACTAATCCCAAAAACCATGATATGATTTGAGCTACAAATCCACTAAACCATATAAAGTTTTCGTGGATGAAAATGTGGTTACACATAAAATGAAATAACCTTGTAATATAATAATAATAACAAGTAACTATAATAAGCAATGTGTACGCATTCATGGTCTAATGCAATAAAAAGAAACATATTCAATGCCCTTCCATAACAATGCAAGCGGAAAGTGGTAGCTGAATGACACACAATACATAATTCGTCTTACCACTACAAAAGCTCACATATCGTTTCCCGCTTAACCATAATTGAATTGGTTTTTATATACACACTAACATGAAAAGAAAAGCAGAATGAGTAGTGGCAATAGGCAGCGACGCAAAGCAACTCAAGTAGTGAGTGAAAGTATAAAAGTTATTCGGATTGAATGGGAAAGTTAACCTTCCGTGGTTGAGAGTTTTGAAGAGGTCGTGGATGACCGTGAAATCTGGTCGCATGTCAGGTAGTTCCGCCCAGCATTGCCGCATTATATTTATGGCTTCGGGTTGAGCGAGATTCTTGCTCACAGAAGGTCGAATAAGAGGTGGAGGGTTCTTCACTTTCTCCAGGATTTCTGAATAATATGAATGGATGCCGAATGAAAATGGTTAAATAACATGAATGGATAACATTAAGTTTTGAAATAAATAGATTTCATAAGTTGAATCGGTAAACCCTTCGAACTTTCTCCGAAAATATATTGTTGTGTTGCCGAATGCGTTCATATGTTGGAACATTTTAACAATTTTATCATTCAAATTTCTGGGAATATCTGTGATAGAAAGTATTTCCACAACGAAGCATGTCAACGAGGAGACAAACAAACATGAATATGTAAGCTAATTAAACGGATGCCGCTTTCTGATTTTTTTCGTAAAAGTACAAGAACCATTACGACAGTTAATTATTTCAAAGTTAAACAGATATGCCCTTCTGTCAGATTTTGGGATTTTTCATATGCAAGGCAAAGTTGTTTTTAAATCTTTTCAAAATACCTTCACAAGTAAGTGTCATCAAGCAGTTGCAGTAGGGTTCTCCCCTCACCAGAACCTCTTGCATAATAATAGCAAAACTGTAAACATCCCCGGTTTGTGTTCCATGTCTTCTCAAAGTCTCATCTCGAAGCAGTTCAGGGGCTGTCCAGAGCAGCTCTATTAAATGTGATGTTTTAAAAATATTCGAGAAAAATAAAAAACAAAGAATAAGAAAACATTTGTCACCAAAAAGATTACAATGTCATCATACAACTTACCTTTGGGGCTTCGTTGGGGTAGCGTGAGACCTTGAGTGTGGTACAATGACAGAATTCCATAGTCCGTAATTTTCAAAACCCATCTAGCATCGATGACGCAGTTATATGATGTCAAAAAACCATGAACCCTCACTAAACTTGAATGAAGGTACCGCATACCCTAAAATAAAACATAATTAACCTTTGTTTTAACAAACAGCCAAGTAAAGTCTATAAAAAAGTTGCAGGTCGGCGGCATGTAATCTTCATTTTTGACAAAACCATGAAGATATTCATAATAAAGTAAATTAAAATACGTAATACGCTCTGATTTTTTACTGCACGAGGCTACCCTTTGACTTTATCCAGCTTTCTCGCTTTTAAATCTGCAACAAAATCTAGTTCAGACGCAAAGTAAGAGAACATGACGGTTGTCAACAATAACAAGAGGGATAACAAAAATATAAAGTTGAAACAATGCAATCGACAAGTACAGCAAAAGTCTTAAGAAATAATCTTTTTCTTCCGGATGAAAACCAGATGCGGGATATATTTTTTGTTTAACTCTCCTTTCAATAAAATGACTTGAAAGAAACATCAGTTAAAAAGACGAAGAAGTCAGGTGGTTAAAGACTTCCTTTGATGAAACTTTTCAAAATGATGATGTGAATTTACTCAAAGAGGAGACATAAAGTAAGTGTGTGTGCATTGTACATGCAGACAAAGCAAAGTTTCTTAGAACCACAATCTTCATCTTTAGTTCGTAGAACAAAACCGTTCCTTTTCAAGTTGCCAACAGCTTACAGGAAAAAGAACAGTTCATTATAACTGACATTGAGGCTAGCGGTAGTGGTAATAAGTTGCCTGAAAACTTTTTCCTTCCATTTATCTTTAATGGACCACTTTCATACTTAATCAAATCCTTTCTATTAAAAAAGAATGGTAGCAGATGAAAAGTTTATAATTTCATATTGTGCCGCATTAAACCCAGAGACAAGTACAGCATTATTTGTAACAACTGACTCGAGTTGATAAATCATAACCGAAAGAATATAAATCTAATGACAAGCTGTGTAAGGAAAGTAGTAAAAAACCCTGCCAAGGAAGTTCTTTTACTGGACAATTTAGCAGAAAGTCATTATAAGTAAATTACAAAATGTTAAAAAGCTTGTCGATCGTAATTTTGTAAAGAAAATTTCGCTGAAATTATTCTGCGAAACGTAGTAAAGTAGTAAACAAGAAAATGGTGAGAAACGAAATATCGACAAGTCGCCTAGTTCTTGATCCTATAATTTATTGACAAAGGGGAAACTTGAGACTTGAAACATGTTTAGAATAGATTGAGAAGATTACATACCCGAACAAGATCAGTTAGCAAGGAGAGTTTGAAAGCCCAATCCAGCTTGATGTCTTGTTGTTTGATGATGTCATGCAAAGAACCCCGGCTACAGTATTCCCATACCATAGCTGGAATACCTTCAGTCAGGCAGCCTATCAGAGCATTTATGTTCTCATGTCGAAGCCCATGAATCTGCAACGTTAGCAAAAAGTTTTCCGATAATTTCTCTAAATAAAACGTATAAACTTATCAATACGACCTTTTAAAAAAGTACACTATTTTATAATTGCAATGAAATGCAACAGAACAGTAATAATTTTAGAGTCTACAAACCGGCCAGTCTAAATTTATGTTGTACAGTTCAAGGTATGACTAAAAATATGTTGGGTTAAAACTTTCTCCCGTGTTTGCTACCCATTAATTGAATCAAAGTAAGAATGTATACGTCCAACAGCAGGTTAAGCAAAAAAGTAAGTAGAACAATCGCAAAGAGAAAATAACATTAAATCTTACCGTCTCTATAACCGTCATAGCTTTAGCCTTTACTTGAAACGAGTCGGAGGGTTCTGCCAATTTCCTGAGATGAACCAAATCCCCCTGTTACAGATCATAGACAAAAGGGGAAGAGGTGGATTATAATACTATAATAAATTACACAAGTTTTCCTACAATTTTCTATACACTAGAAAAGGAAAGTGGTTTTCTTGTCGTCCTTTGGGACAAGAGATGAGACACCCACAAAACAAAACTGCTATAGTTGAAGACGACGACAGTTCCAGCCAACCATTCGTGGGTAGACATCATCATTATCATTATTATAATCATCAGCCTATTTCTCGTATTATATTGTTGTTAACCCACAAAAGAAAGAAAATACATGCTTGGTAAATCGCATCATTCGTTTGAAAAGACTTCCTAAATTTCCTAAATTAAAGGCGGCAATGTACCAAATTGGATTTAGAAAATAGAAAGATAAGATAGCTTTGCTAAGGGCATGCAATCCTCATTTCGTGAATTCTTTCCTGAGGAAAGTCTTTGCAGAGTAAAAAGTATGAACATAAAGATATGTCATGATGGAACAATACTGAAAGTTTGACGAAGTTAAAACTACTACTTATCGTTGCACTAAACAAATTTTAGCATGAACATGTTTTTAATACATGGTGCCCTTTCATTGTAGTAAAAAGGACGATTAAAATTGTTTTAATGATGGTGTATGTCTTTTACCATAGTCATAGTCGTCCCCCAGAAAATGAAATAAATACTAAACTCATTGTTCTTTTATCTCAACTACATTCTTAAAGTTAGTCCAAAAACCAAGTGGGCTCGTAGAAGAAAAAGTTACATGTTTCTGCAGCACGCTTCCAGCCACATTCAATGTGGGAGCACTTAGAAAAAACAGGGTGAGCAATCTTCATGAGCGACCCACACAAATTGAATTTCCTCGTCTAGCCCTTCAGTCACAACGATACACGGATAGAACCCTAAGTGAAGGAAGATCTATTTTCACCGTTTATTTCTAAAAGATTTTCCTTTCCTCTGCCTTTCTGCCTGCACAAAACATATTCACATGTTGAGTAACGTTATCTTGAAGGAGTGAACGCTTGATAACAAACGCTCATTGAATTGAGCTAACCGTTTTCAATTACCACATTGATATCGACTGTCGGAGTCTGTCAAAGTTACTTTCACCAGTGGAACTACTAGAGAATGGAGCTGCTTTCTTTCTAATTTGCTATCTCTACTCTACTTTTACAAAAGAGTCTATCATCTCATAAGCAAGGGGAGCAGAGGATAGCAGCTAAGGACTTTCTCCAAATTGGAAAAGAATTAGATTTTTGTGAAGAGACATTAGTCCACACTCAACAAAAAATACGGTACATAAAACACACATACATAAACATATTATTATCCATACTGACCTTGTATCTCGCTTGATTTTCACTTAGGACTATCGAATCACCCTTCATAGTGGTAACGCTGAGATGTTTTTTGAGTGGTCCATACGAACCTTTTATTAAGTCGGGTTTTTCGTTGGGATGCTTCTGCCCAGATATGACTTTCTCCACTGTTGCGTCTTCTGACTTGGACGAAGATAGATTCTGTTGTAAATAATTGATAACACGTTTATTAAAATCTATGCATAGGTATACACCATAGTCGATGAATTCATAAAACAACATGCCACATATAGTCCTAAAATGCATGTAGAATTTCTCCATAATACATTATTCAAGAAGCCGTTATGAAAGGGTATGCATAAATTAAAGATGCAATGATTGATGGTGATATAATAAAGCTGTTTTTGTGTGTTTGTTTGGTTTAGAATGTTATATTTTCAATGTAATTCAGTGTTATCAAGTTATGTTCTATGTTCAGCCGTATGAAAAATTGAGGTTTTGTTGAAGGTTACAGGAAATTCACGTCAGGTGCTGTGTAACTAAACGGATCCTCGTGTGCAAAAAAAGAAACCTTTTCATCTATCCAAAACTCGTGTTTGTAAGTGGCCAGAGTTCAGTAGGTAAAGTTGCAAAGAATGCAAAATATGAAACCAATTGTGAATTGTGTCATTGTCGTGGCCAACTACAACGAAAAGCCGCCTTTGGCTTGTCATGTTGTGTGTGATGTACTTGAGTTTGTACTACTTCCATATTCACATGTTCATAATATGCTCATAATATGCATGTTTACAAAATGAAGGAACTGGGTTTTTGTTTTAGTAGTTTTATCTTGACATGTTTGGATATATGTATGACGTGAAAGTAACATGAGGAGTTTCAACATTAAAAACAGCTCAGTTGGTGTAAGTATTCACAAAATTTCTCACAGAAATTACTTCCTCACCAGCAACTTGCAATATGTGAACATACAATTGTAAATCACCTTGTAGTTATGCATATTTCTTTTCATAAAAATCCCGCTGTAATAGCGACCATAATGACGCCGCTGCGATGATAATATTGCGACCAATGACAGTGATAAGTGATGAACACTGATGTTGTCAATGAAAAATGCTTTCGAACGATATGTCACATGGCATATGTT
>JAQFXM010002826.1:0-22864 GCA_034693345.1 Entomobrya multifasciata
GGTTGACACACTGTGATAAAACAACCATATATTGTATATGTGTATAATTGTAATCATTATCATTGAAAAATAAAAATGTAAGAAAAAAATCTTTCCGGGCACTGGGGAAAGATCTTTTACAGTGATAACGTACTTACTTTGGGTACAGTACCTAGGCTTAAAGTAGAGTACAAGCTTTCCTGATGGAAAACATATACAGAATTTTTCTTTTTCTTGTTCTTCCTTTTCTGCTAATTGAATAGACTATCTGTGCAGCTTATTGGACTTTTGTGGTGGTTCTATAATGGGCTGCGTAGTCTCATTTTATATTTTTACTGGTTTTTTGTGGAAAATGTAGAAAAAGTCTGTTTAGTTTTTTTTGGAGTTGTGAGAGAGTTGCATAAGACTTGGCACATAAATGTTCAGTTTTTGAGGTTTTGGACATAAATACAACTAATTCCTTTCTGTTGTTTTACATCATCATCGTCATCAACTGAACCATGTGGTACGGACCGGTGGTATGGTGGTGTTTGGTGTGTCCAAAGCTTTTTACTAGAAAAACTAAGGACCCTCTAAACATACTGGTATGGCATAGACATAAATATAAAAATATATTTTTATCTTTATCTCATCTCTGTTGCTCTTGTTCTTCTGTTCAGGTCTGTTGTGTATCTCTCTGTAAGCTTATAGCAATGGTGAATGGTGTTTGCTGAGTTTGGTTCAGTATTTCACTTCCATTTCCACCTTTTGCATTTTTATTCCACACGGTAATATCTCCATATCATTTCATCCCATCGCCACACAAAAATTTCCCGTCCATTCCATCCGTAATATTGCCAACGCTGTACTGTATAGGCTTGAACCATATTTACAGATTATCTCTATGTAGCATCTGACCAGAGGAAAAAAATATGTACACATTTATAATATATTTTTATTAATGTGCTCTTACACAAACTGGGTATGTAGTGCTTAAAATAAAGTATAACAGCAAAAATGCGTCACTTTAATAATAATGAAAGTAACAATATTCACTGCCACAATATTTGAGATGTATGTGTACAATATCAAGCAAACTCACATAGGTATGTATATACTTTTTTAAAGTTCTACGGATTTACACACTTTTCTGGCAAAGATCTCAGGAAAATGATAAAAAAATTGAAACTGACAATGATTGCATTTTAGGGTGCATTCATCGGATTCAGTTTTCAAAATGACATGCCGAGCCAGTTTTTTCCCCAAAAACAAACAAGTTAATTTAAACGAGTAAATATATAATTTTCTTGGCATATTGCTCATTGGCTTTACTCTTTTTAAGTAAGGGTTGTTAATATGAAATCATAGTCCAAGTCAAGTGAAAAAGTTAGTGAATGATGCAATGTTTTCAAGAAAAAATAAGTTACAGGTGCCATTAAAACATCAGTCTACTTCAAGCCAGCAGAACATAGTCAACATCAACAATAATAACTTTTGATGAGAAATAATATCATTCATCCTCCCGTCGTTATTTTTTCATTATTTTTATTAAACTCTTTACCTGGAAAAGAAAGAAAAAGTAGCTATTATGATCAACATAAAAAACTCAGAAACAAATGCGCTATGTTTTATACAATATTTAAGCGTTTTATTTGCGAGTCCAATTATTTTTTGAAAACTTGCTAGCTTGTATGCATTGAGCTGAGTTTGAATTAAAGTTGAGTTGCTCTCTGCCTCCATGAACTGAACTCGTTCATTATGATTATTATGGCATTAAATCAACTTGTTTTTGGCTCAAAACTCACTGACAAGAATAGAAGTTTTACTGGTTGCTACTACACATATCACACTATAGAATAGAGGATTCTAAGATCAATTCATAATAAAAATGAAAACAAAGGAAAATTCATTCTAAATTTCCCTTTACGTACGCTGTAGTAGTCTGTTGGGTTAATTTTTCTTAAACTGTTAGGATTAGGAGTAGAATTGGAGAGGAATTATGGGTTGGTGAACATTTTGCAAAAAATTCCCATCGATAGCCAAAACAGTGCAGAACAAGAAAATTTTATCTTCTCGTATTGTTGACCGCGTCATTCATTACAATGCTAAGGCAAAGTACTTGTGTAGAATTCAATATAAGTATTGAGAGAAAAATAGTTTAAAATTTACGTACAGTGTTTTCATTCATGCCAAAACCATTACAATCACAGTAGCTGGATGGCTGGACCAGGAAGGACTAAAAATTATTATCATGCAGCAGGGACGCAGTCCTTGGTTTCTGACTTCTGACTCATTATGCAAACTTGTAACACATGCTTTATGTTTGAAAGTTTTCTGAATATAGAATGCTGCATCATATACATATTCATTTAAATGTATATAAGAATCAAGTAAAAAATCAAGCACCAAATAGTTGTAAAATTAGAAGTCTCAAATTGCGGCTAACCTACGAAACGTATACTTTATAAATGGAATGTAATTTTTTGAAGTTTTATTACAATTACAAAGTAGGAAAATTTTATGGCACCGCACATTTAATGTTTTCTTTTGGTTCAGTCAAAAATTATAAATAAGGGATTACAAAAGAAGAAATAAATGAAGAATGATTGGTTAATAACATAGTTTTTGCCTCTCTCATTATGCACGCTTGTTTCTTTTTTGTGTGTGATTTGAAGTCATATTTTTTGGTTTGTTTGGTACAATTTTAAAAATATATACATTTAAACCTTTATTTACCCACAATAAGTATAGACAGTGCCATTGTCCACAAACATTAAAGCAAGAAAGTTTATTTTATTGTATGCATTTGTAACAGTTGAGAGAAAATGTGTTTAAAAGAACTCAATTTACAGACCAATTTGTTAATGTGATCGTATAATAAGCTGTAATATTTTACCTCAACAAACGGATTTTTATGTTTTTTTGCTACAATTTTACATGCATTCGTTCGATTCTCTGCTTTTTTGATTAAATCAGAAAGGAAATCAGTAAAATGAGGGTATTAAAGTATTAACGAAGAAGACCAAGGAACGGAAGGATTTTCTTTGGTTTTTATCCAACCTCTTTCTTTACATGCCGGAATGGGATGATGATGAGAAGTAAGAAAAAAAAGTTGTACATGATAAATATGATGTGGGTGCACAGATAACAATAATAATAACCACAACGCACATAATACTAATAACAATAAGTTTTGTTAACCCTTTCATTTTACTGTAAATTGCATGATGATGGTGCTGCTGCACTGCACTGCACCAGCCAAGCCATCACAAACAAACTACTGTTGTTATTGTTGTCAGTCTTCTTCGAAGAGCACCTAAAAAGCAGTATATATAAAAAGTGGTAATTGGTGCTTTAAAACAAAGCGAGTGAGCGTGGCCAGGTGATTACAATAATTATGACAAGGTATCATCATCAACATCAACGCGGTCATCATTAGCCAAACGAAACCACATCAAAAGAAGAAGACGTAACGTAAGTACGCACGGAATCACTCATTCGCGCACTATTCCTACTTGTTTCTCAATTCTCATCATCATCAAAAAATCCCCGTCAAAGCTCATCTTCTTCAAAATGTTTTGAGAAATAACTTTTTTACCATATATTTTACTTGAATGGTAGTGGTCAGTCGACTCATCATCTTCCAAAAGTCTTTTATGTCAGTCATATTAATACTGCGGGCAAATTAGGATGCGATGATGTGGTGTGATGTTTAGTGACTGGCTATACGTCCGACATCCAATTTTTCATCTTTTATAAAAGGCATGTCGCTCTTTTTTTGTTGGTTGATTTGATTAAGGGAAATTTCCCTTCACCAATTTTCACCTCTTTGTCGTGAACGTGAACAAATATGACGTGTGCTTGTCTTTTTACAGAATCAACATGAATTTATTTTGAAAAATGGGACACATGCCATGATGCCATGTTTGTAATGTGACTCCATTTAGATTAATCTTAATGCAAAATCCATGATTTACTGATTGCATCGTTTTTTGTTTATTGTAAATTTTTCTAAAGTTAAATAGAAAATTACGCATAAAAATCGATTTTGTTTTGAAGGAGACAAACAAATTGGTGTAAAAACAAACGGAAAGACAAATTACTTTGTGCATGACAAGGTTTCCCACTTTTGCTACTAAAAACATCACCTAAAGTAATCAATAGTCACGTTTTATTGGGTAAAAAAAATCAAATCAAGTGGATCATCACCAGCATCAATGCATTATTTACCTGAGAAGCAAATGCCTTTCACTTGCTTTGGGCGAGCTCTTGTTATGTCGCGTCGTTCACCTCTTTGTTTCATATGTATACTCTTATCTCAAATCTGGAAAACGGTTCATGACTATGATTCTATAAACATTAAAAATGGCTTCAAGATAAATAATCGTTTCTCACGTTCCTAAAATCATGTATCGTGAATTTATTCAAGAGAAATGAATAAAGATATGACAAATGACCCAAATAAAATATATTGAACAAAGTACAAAGGAAACATTAAATTTCATTTTAAATTAATTAGCTAACGATAAATTGCAGTATTATCTTGATATGCAAGCATTTTAAATTGCTGAAGTTATTCTGTAAAAACTTTTATAAAATAAGTAAATCAGTGATGCCTCGTTTTACCCCCATAAATGGCGTTTCATTCTATTCCTTTTCAAAGAAAAACTTTTCGATCGAAATTCACCGACTCCTGACAAGATCGTTCCACTGCTATGATCAGATTTTTTCCTCCCTCCTTCTCCCCTCTTCTTTCTCGCCCCTCTGATAACTTTTACTTGCAATGCACATCTCTCTACTTCTACTACATCTATCTATCTAACCATTTGGAAAGTTTTCCATTCCAATTCTACCACTACACCACACCGATCTATTTGCTCCTTTCTCTAGTTCCTTGTGAGTTTGCTCTTTTTGGAGGAATCATCCTGACCAACCATGATGATGTTGATAATGATTCCCAGTCAGATTCACAAAGTCATCGTCTTCTCTTTCCTCCTCAAAAGTTCGATCTTCTTGTATCCTTATCACTCCCGTCCATCTCTTTTTTCCCTCCTCCGCTTCGTCGTTCGTTTTTCTGCTTCACATTGCATTCGCATGTTCCACAATAATAATACTCTCACATATATCCAAAAACCAAAAAGCAAACTACTTTTCCATTTGACTTTAGTCAGTCAGCAGTAGCCAAGATGGATGGCATGGTCAAAAGAGAACAAGACCAAAGAAAACTATTTTTTGGGAGTGGGCTCTCTCCCTCTCGATTTTATTCTTACTCAACAACCTCCTTTTCCAGCAGCAAAAGTTGTAGCAAAACGAGAATTTCATTTCATCTTAAAGTTATGTACATACATATTCATCATCAACAACATCATCATTATAACTGCTTGCGTAGCACAGAAAATGTCTCTTTTCCACTATCCTTCCTTACTAGCTAACTATATAACTTTGCTGTCTCTTCCTTCCCAACATTTCAAGCCAAGTCTGAGTCTCCATCGTCCGTCGCAGTTTCAGTCAAACAAAGCCAACTAAACTAACCAACCATTCATGCCTTTTCTTCCTGCTTGTTAATCAACAATGTATGCTTGTTTTGTGTGTGTTGGTGCTTCTTCTTATTAGTATTTTATCTCGATCTTGATTTGCTGCTCTTGCTCTGCTGCTGTTTTTGTGGTTTGTTTCTCTTGTTTCCTCATTCATTCTTCACGTAAAATTCATTCATTCTCTCTTGTCTATCGCCTAGTTCTCTTTATAGATTAATTCTGAAATTAGATTAGGTAGCTAGGTATGTATGTCCGCATACAGTGTGTATCTCTTGCATGCATGCAACACATGTAAAAAGGAATACACAAAAAAGCAGTACTTCTGGTAATCATGCAAAACATTTCACTCCTACTGTCATGTGTCACTTTTTTAGACGACACAGACTTGACGATACAGCCAGCAACACGCCTGAGAAATGTGCTCATCCAATTATCTTTCCCAGTAATTAGAATAGAAGATATAGTGTACAAAAAAAAACTGGAGAAAAGGGCCATCACGACAAAAAACGACACTTGAACTGGATTGAATATCAAATCATCATCTTATTTATGTTATGTACAATTTAATAAGGATCAATCTGGTTTTTGTCGTATGTTTCACTGAATGATCATTGCATGTATGATGATGATCATGATTATCTTCCTCTTAATGTCATTATCATTTCATGCTCTTCATCGTCCTCATCCATCCTCCCTCTCCTTCAATTCACTTTTCAAAAAATGAAATGAAGGTTGGACTTTTTCTCTCTCTGTTGCTTGTCATCATCAACATCAGCAGCGTCTCACGTCTCTATTATCCATCATTTCAACTCTCAGTCGTCACCAAACAAGCCATCTAGAAAAATGATTTGATTTGCCCTGATCTTTCAGTCTAGCAGGCTTTGATGGTGGACCAAGACATTTTTCTGGTTGAATTCACAATAAAAAACTAATGAAAAAATAAAAAAATAAAAAAATTTTATTATCAAAAGCAGTTACAATCAAACCATTAATGCGGGTCATATAATAACAATCAGTACAATGGGAGTTGTTCCTTTATTGTAAGCTTGTTGGTGCATTGCATAATTATTGCGTCATCAACAGACAGAGAAGCTCAGTCACACATATGACAGCAAAAGCGGAGAAAGAGTTAAATCATAAGTGCATCAACTTCTCTATGATCTTCGATTTTTTATACTTGTATTTCCCAATCTCAATTGGTATTGATATAAATCAAGTAATATGGTCAATGGAAAATGAACACACTAAACTAAATTTTCGGGAAGATTGGTTCCCGTTGTCCCAAAAATATTGTCCCATAGGTATACTGCCTTGTTTTATAAAGAAAAGGTTCTCAGACTTGTATAACTACATCAGATATTGTTAGAATGCATTGGTTGGTAACAAACAAAACAGTTCAGTACATCTATCCAGTATTGCGATTGCGACATTCTAATATCTTGGCGATCGTCTTGTCTCTTTTCTTGATCATTTATTTTTTCTTCATTGTGATTGATTACGGCGACTCCCAAGTTGGACTTTTCCCCTTTTTTCCACGTCAGAGATTGTCTCCAGAGAGCAAAGAAGGGACAATTTTTTTTAGCTTGCTGCCTTTTTGTCGTTCGACAGTGCAAGAAAAAAGGGACCATCTCGTCGCATCCGTATCGTCATTATTTCTCCTTCTTTCTTTTTTCCTCTTGAAGAGTTATTAATGAGCATAGTGAATCTTTATGGGTATAAAGAAAGAAGTAAAATGACAATAATAAAAAATCGAACGAGACACAGAAAAAAAGTGACCCAAAATAATATCTACTTGTACAAACGACTGGTTAACAAACTATAAAAAATAATAAATAAATATGCGTATAAGTTTATGTACCTATAATGTTTACTGACTGGTGGTGGCGATCATAGAGAGAGCTCATTATCAGTGAACCATGAAACAAGCCAACATTATTAATTTTTCTTTAGTGTAGTGCAATTGATGATAAGAAAAAAACATACATACAAATACATGGGCAATGGGCATGAGAATGAGATGAGAAAGGTATTATACCCACCAAGTAAAAGGCAACATACACAACTTAACTTACCTACCATATATCTATACCATCTACCAAACATGATTATTGGTATTAAGCATTTTAAAAGGTTGATATATGTAGCCGATCATAAATCTATCCAATAATCCGTTTTTCAGCCTGAAGAACATGATGGTTTAGACAAAACAAGTACGACGATTATTATTGTGATTGTTGATGTATTTAGGATTAGTGAGTGGTGGTGGTGGTGTGGTAGTGAGCCTCATGACAAAAAGGAATGCTTCAATGATGAGAGTGATGATCATGATGATGAGGAGGAAATGAATAAATCAGGAGACCAGAGCTAGAGAGACTCACTCACTGCTTATATGAAAGCTGGAGGGAGACAACTTTTTTTTGGAACTTGTTTCAACATTCAACATGATCATTGTCATCATAATGATGATATGAATTGAATTGAATGAGCATCAGTGTCGTTCTTGTTCTCTACCTATGAAAAAATCCTGTACATGTATAAAATAGTATGAAAAACGTATATATGTACACAAATTCATATAAATTAAATAGAAAAACAAGTTGAGTAAGTTTACCTCATTGTTTTTATTATTGTTACGGATATCTGCTTATGTTGTGTATAAAAAGGTAATGGTAAAGTCTTACAAAGCCCATGTAAGTTTTTACGGGTTTTTACGACTGAAAGGAGCAATGGAATAAAAATTGTGACAAGAAGGATTTCTTTTCTCATATGTTTTATATAATAGATGTATGCATAAATACATTTGAAAAGTTGGCTAAGACTCTCAGACGACAGAATATTGTTACATTAAGCATCTCTCTCTGGTTGGCTTTTTAATAATTATTGAACATTTTGTTTTTAATATCGACAAACATGAGAGAAAAGCGAGAGACGGAGAGACCTCCACCAAACAAAATACTAGATTCACCAAACACACTGCATGAACATGTCTCATTTGCATTTTACTCTGTTCATATTATCATCAAGCAAAGCTTATAACATGAAAATGTCCACTGTCCGTCCACCATCGTCAATATTTTATTATAAAAAAGAACAAATCGTATGTAAGTACACAAAATTATATTCTTTCTCGTGATGATGACAATGTGCTTGAACAGAAAAAAACATGTCGGTCAGGTTTTTACCAAGAAAACTTATTGAGGATGTGAATTGTGAATGCAGAGGAAAAATTCATAATTTCTTTCTTCTGACCACCATCATCATCCTCTCATGAACATTGTCATAAGAAGAGAAAAAGTACGCTCAGATTCAAATGGCGACAGATATTTTTTCAACGAATGGTCATAATCATGATGATGATCCACTGTCCACCATGAAAATACACCTTTTCTCATTGTTGGTTTTTTCATCTCTTCTATTTGGATTATTGTGTGGTCGTTTGTTTTTTAACTGGCATGATGATGACCAATGCATTTCATTTGGCTGGGCTTTGGTACAGTTTTTTTAAACAAGAAAAGTTCGAACAGCTCACGAAATGTTACGACAGGAGAGAGAACGATTTATATGTCGTTTGACTCGGGACAATGTTGTTACGTTTTTGTTGCTGTTATACTATGTATAAAAATCCTGCAACAATTTGACTTTATGTATTTTACTGCATTGCTCTCTCTCCCTCTCCATTCCAAAGCTTGTGAAGAGACTTTTCGTATGCAAGTTTATGTGAATCTGTTAGAAGGTCACATTTATCTTTTTCTGAAGTTTGGAATGAGTGAGCTTGCTTGTCTAAAACAATGTTCTGTGTGTGTCCTTTTCATTTTTATGTGACTCAACAATCAACAAGACATGAAACAACACCAGAGCAAAAGAGACACCAGGTAAAAATGAGCGTAATCGTAATATAAAGTACATAAAAATTCTAACTGAGAAAAGGGATTCATTCTTGTAACTGAACAGTGTCTTGTTATTGTTGGTATGCTGGTTATTTAGTGAGAGACGCATGGCAATTCATGATGCTACAAAAATAACAAGGCAAATAGTATATTAGGTATATGAACATGAACACTTTTAATCTGAAACAAGCATTTTTATAAAACCATCCAGGAAATTTTTTAATACGTTTCGTTCCGTAATAATAAAAATTCCTTGAAGGTTCTTTATGGAGCAAAAATCTATAAGCATGCTATGTACCTTCCACTTACAATTTACTATTATTACTGTGGTGCTCATGCTTTTTCTCGTTTTTGTGATTATTGTGGTTGGCTTCTTTTCCCTGAGAAGGTGAAATCGAGTAATAAAAATTGTGGTACTTACGACACAACGTAACACAAAAACCACCTATCTACCTGAATTTACTTACTAAAAATATAAAAAAAGTTATACTCATCTCATATATTTCCCGTTTGTTTGGCCTTTTAAGTTGGATTTTTAACCCTTTTTACAATAGGTCATGCGGATCATTTTTTATTATTGAGTAGGTATATATAGCCATATAAAATACTTACAATACGACAATAATGGTTAATGGTGGATACAAAACCTAACACGAGGTAGCTGAACAATGTGGCAAGAAAAATGGTAAAGGGTTTTTTCAAAGGTGGTTAATGAAATGGCTAAATTGGAGCAATAATCCAATCCAGTTGAGAAAGTAAAAAAATCAAACTGTGTAAGGTGACCTGTGGTGGTAATGTGAAAATGATGGAAAAAAGAGCAAGTCAGTGTTTTTTGAGAGTTTAAGAAGCGATTGACTCACGACTGACGGCAACCACTTGCTAACTACTGACTGGAGGATCAAAAACCAAGTGAACACAAAACACAACGACCCGGAATTTTTATGACACTTGATTGCCCTTCAAGCTGGCTTGTTCTTTTTCTTAAAGAAACAAGCAACAGTTTTTAAACGATTTTATATCTTCTATTATACAAACCAACATGTAATCTGTAACCTGATTTTTGTACAAAATAAAAAACTAAGCTTTATAAAAGATTTTTACCCTTTTTGAAGGAACGCTTGTTCTTTAATTGCCACACACAAACAAAACACAACAGGGGAATCTTTTGTATCTGTTTAAATTATGCATTATAAAAATCATCAATAAACTGCTTAAAGAGGTTGATAATATTATAGTGTAGTACCCATGTGTGAAATTGATGAAAAGTGAAGAAGTGAGTTAGGTTGTATAATCATGCGCACATTTTATTTACATACAACATATTTACAATTTACAACGCAACCAACAGCAAAAAAACAGGCCAACTTAAAGATAAGATATATTGCAACAATGTTATGCATGTAAAAATTGTAACAACACACCAAACAGAAACACTATTCCTGCCTGCTCAACAGATGATGAACATTTTTGGGCATTTTTTCTTCGTCATGTCATAGTCATAAACATGTTTAAAAAATAAGAAAAAGTTGAGGGAATGTTGTCTGTCGATGAGAATGAGTTGAGCAGAAGAGCAATAAGAACTGATAGATGATATGATGATGATGGTGATATGTGATGAGCAGCTAGAGATACAAAATCACAGCACAAGAAAAAAACATCATCTCTTAAAAAGACAAGACATCCCACAAAACAAGAAGACATTACACACAACAATCTGAAAGTGTGGCTGATATTTTTTATATTGGTATTAGGTAACAAGATAAAGAAAATTACGCGTTATCAAATATCACAACAAACAAGTACTACTAGAAGGATTCTTTTAGAGATAGGTATGCATAAGGTAAGATCAAAATACAAGGCTGTTTAAGAGAAGATATAGAGAGTGAAATGAAAAAAACATCATAAAACATTATCAACAATATTGCACTTTTTTAAACGAGAGGATGGATAGAGAGAAGAGTAGTGCCATCAAAACATTTTTCTTCATTATTCTTTCAACAATCAGCAAGACAGATTACCTAATATTTTATACATAAGCACAAAAAGCAATAAACTGTTTAACATAAAAATGTACTGTAAAAGGTTGACTAGATTCTTTGTAAATTTTAAAATGAAAAAAATGAAGATCATCTTTCATTCCAACACTATCAAACGATGACTCTGATTTGACTATTGGCTTCACTTTAAGGAGAAGAAATATGTGATATGAGGAGGATGGGAAGTTTAGTGGACTCGTTAATGCACCAAATTGTCTGGTCGTGCACGGTGAATTAGCGGATGAAAAAGGTCGTAATATATCGTCGTCCTCAAGAGAGAGAATAGTGATCATGATGGTGATCCTCATGTCGATTTATCCCATCCATCCTCCTCTTTGGCGATTGCTGTTCAATGTGAAGTCAGAGAAGAAGATACTTTTTTTGATGCTGATAATGATAATAATCGTAGTAAAAATATGGAAGATGATATGCGGTTCTTCTCTGGTCTGGTTTGGTGTTTTTTTGGGCTCGTCGTCGTCATCACCATCGCGCATCGACGATTGAGTTTGCTCCGAGCAAAAACCCTAAAACAATGTGAAATGTTAGAGAACGTCCCCTTTTATTCTTTCAAAAAATGCAATTTGTTTTTTTACAGTTTACAGAAAAATACCGACTTTGATTTGAACTGTTTTAGTGAAGGTGAAGAAGCGGAGTCACAAAATCCAATTCATGTGCTCATATCATGTCTGGATTGGAATCGAGTGCAATATTTACCGAGAGTACGACCGACATTGTTTCATTCATCCCAAAAGTATCGTTTTCTCCTTGAGAGATCCCCTTTCCTGATTTACCAATATAGTTTGGTAACATAACGAGATATATGATGATCAAAACCGCGCTGGATGATTATCATTATCAATATTGCTCAAGTGCATAATAACATAACTAATCATGATTGCACACAAGCCCCATAAGATAATGATGATCATGATCAGCAAGAAGAAGAAAAAGAGCATATACGCAGCTCAGCTTAAAAATGGATATGTATTTTAAGAAAAAAAAGTAGGTATACTTGAAACTTGAAATCACTTTTTTTCTGTCCAAAGCAAAGTTCAATCCTTTATTTTTCTCGATAACTAGCTCATCATTTTATCGCTATTTTATGCATATTTCTCTTCTTTTTTCTGTACCAGTTTTGTTTGAGGGTGGACTGTTTTTGGAGGTGTTGTTCACTTTTTTTCTTGAAGATCGTGATGTGATTTTTTCTCCCTTTTGTAAAATAAACACGTATTTAACATTTCCACATTGAGGTTCTGTTTCTTATAAGAGAAAGAAATGTACGTACACTACATTTTTTATAATATTTTATTTTACTTCACGTTTTACCATTTAACCACGATGACATGATGATTACGCTGTTTTTTGCGTATTTATGTTGAAATGCTTTTGAAAGTATTTAAAACCTGAAATATGTAAAGTTTGTAAACTATATGCATGCGAGTTTTTCTATATACCTATTTTGTACACGGTGAATTTTTTACCGAAACAATTGACTAAAAACTCATTATTGCAAGCAATTCACAATTGCAGGTCGGCATCTCCTCCTCATCTCCTCATGATCTTGATAATCAGTCAGCTGTTTGATTTCATTGTTAAATTATTTGTACAATTTATTTGTTATTATACAAGTTTCTTTTTATTTGACTAACCATTTAGTTGAATGGTTTTAAAAAAATCACAAAAAAGTAGAGAACATACCAACCAGCCAAAGTCGAGCCATGGCCATGCCCAGAAAACATTTTAAAATACATTTTTATTATTATTGATCAGGTGATGGGGGTGATGATGTTTTATATGCGGTTGTTGATAGATTTCAAGATAGTTTGATTTGATAGTTTTTTATTCCTTTTTTACCGACATCATCAAATTCACGTGTAATGTTAATGTATGTAGTAAAAATGTGTAATGTATCGTCCTATCAAATTCAACAGGCTACCTGAGCTCTCATCTCAACGTTTTCTCTACTCACGACAAACATTTCAAGTATTTTCATTTATTTTATAAACTATGCTACACCATCATCCATCTCATTGCAAATATTCCTCATTCTTGGCCCATTACATCATTATTAATACTATCTTATCAAGTTACCTATATAAAAAACATTTTTATATGAGAAAAGGAGAGCCTTTTGTCATTTTTACTACAACTGCCATTTGCTACTACTACATCAAAGCAAATCACTTTTTTACAGAGTTGACTTCATTGAGTTGTTTGCTTCAAGCAGCACCCACCACGCATGTTCATTCAACATATTCAACCAAATAAAATGTGTAATCTAGAAAGCCGTAAGCCAAGCAAAAATGGTCATTTTTTAAAAACCCAAACAAGAAAGCTGTATGTATGCTGCTCCTTCCTCTCACCACCATCATCAAACAAATTCAAAACTCCAACCTTCTCCACCGGTCTCCATTGTAATTATGTGCAATAATGCAAATAGTATAATCGTCTTTTAAAAAGCTAATAAGCAGGCAAGAAGCAATATTCAAACGGACTCACCTCTCTCTTTCATCAAAAAAATCGCTGACTGCTTTTTTTCTAACATATTTATTCAAAACTCTTAGGTATTTAGGTATATATGTTTCCATTTCATTCACCAAAAAGGCAAATCATCAAAAAAATACACACTGTTTTTAGTGGCATGATGTGTACTTCATTGTTTTCTGGTTTCTTCTTCTTAAGGGCAGCGGAATAATAATAAGCTAAGATTTTTTTTCAGAGTTTGGGGCAAAGTTAGTTAGTGGTCTTGGTCTGAGTCTGGTGTGTGGTTGGTGTGCAGCGCACATTTTTTTCTGATACCCAGAAACAACGTTATAAAGTTACGATGTGTGTACACAACACTAGCAAACTCGATTACAATTACGATAATATGCGAGTGAGCAAGCACAACATCAGTAATCATAACAATAATCATAATAATCTCTTTTGCAATAAGAGCCACCATCATCAAGACTCAAGACACAAACATATGTATATATAAGCTATGAAAGACTTGTATGAACAAAAGTATGAATAATATTCACATATTTTTTATTCATAAATGGTTTTCCTATTATGTATATTTTTCCAAGTATATACACAGTTTTTTCAAGTGCCTTGTCAATACTTATTCAAAAAACGACGACGACGAAGAGAGGATGATGACGATGATGATGACTGTTCTCGGGCCTGCCTTGCTCGTTATAACCCTCCCGCCCGCTTTTTCCTGCCTGTGTGTGTGCTATGCTCTGCTTTCCAACAAAACACAATACAAATACTATATTATCATCGGAATAATCGTCGTCGTATCAAGAATTATCGTAATATCATATCATCATCATCCCATATAGTAGTCATTACGTATTAAAGAAATGAATACGTTGTGGTTGTGTGCTTGCTTGGCGGAACATAATAATCGTCTCAGTGGGTCTTGTTAAAAATTATAAAAAATTGAAGGAGAATTGCCATGAAAAAAAGAAGAATAGAAATAGAAAAAAATACTGCCTTAAGTCTATGTGTTTTATTTTTATTCTGTTTTGAATAATATGTAAAGTGCATGCGAAACTTTAGAGAAAAGAGAATAAAAAGAGTTGAGAGTGTCCCACAGGCCCAATACAAAATGTAGCCACACACGAGGACAAAACGAGGAGAGAAAAGAGAGAACCTTTAAAAAATTCACAAGGAAAAAGTAAAGTGGAATGGGTGGTGGTGGAAGTACTAGTGGTCCCTGGACGAGAACAATGAGAAACACTTTCATGGTGGTCTATGGTTTGGAATATGAATAAATGTACAAAAATTTTGCAGAGAACACAATTTTTATGAAAAGTTAGAGAAAGAGAGGTTTTTGAACATTACAAACGAGAAGAAGACGGAGCACACACGACACACACTTTTTGGAGAAGTTTTTTTGGTAAAGGAGAATAAAAGAGAGAACAAAGCAAAAAGAGAAGGTAGCAAGGAAACGGCGTGGGCATGCATGACTGAATGAGCTTTATATACGGAATAAAAAACGGAAATTCATGTAATTTGTTGGTAATTGTCATGATAATAATAATAATATTATTCCCATGATGGAAATTGGATTTGGCCTCAAGTTACGACCGAAGGAACGATACGGACTTTTTTGTGTGTGCTTTGTACTTCATCATAAGCAAGAGCATGAAAATGCATGCATGCTTGCAACCATTAAATGACTGCATATTATGAAATGAATGAGCAAATAAATGGATGGGGAGAGAGAGAGAAAAGATGGAGCAATTTTTTTTCTTCGTCTTGCTGCTCTGCTCCACACACATATTTTTTAATGTATTTTTTAAGTTTTACCAAAAAGCCATTATAAATGTATTTCCCGTTTTGTTCCGCCATAGCTTACATGTCTGCATTTTTCTTCATTTTTTTCTCTTGAAACATTTTATTATTCTATTTTTCTTTGTTACTTGTGTAATTTTTTCTGAAGCTTGCTGAGCTTTCTCTTTTTTTCTGTATTTGGTATTTGCATACAATTACTTATCGTGTAAGGGCGAAATGTGTATTATAAGCATTAAATCTTAACTTTGTAGCACTACCAGTGCAACAGCGTTGACAAAGTGAAATATATTCTACAGGAAAAAAATCCGTACAATTTATAAATATACTGCAAAGGTACACAAGTAATTCTGTCTGAAATTATTGCATGTGAATGACATACGAGGCATAATTCTTTCTGGTTGTTTGTGGTCCTCATCTTCCTGTGCTTCTTCCACCTTATGCCCTCCCGCCCGCACCTTTTTTCCAGAGTCTATGGTATTCCATCATGATCGTTCTTCACTTGTGTGTCGTCGTCTTCAACAAGGGAGAAAAAATTCTAATGTAATTGTAAATGGACATGGATGGTGAATTTTTTTATGCAGTTATAAAAATGGCTGTGTCCGTCCGTGTTTAAATGTGACTTGTTTTGACTAGACTGGTCAAAGAGGAGAAAAAAAGAATGAGAGAGAGAAAGAGAGCAGAACAGAAAAAAATATACTTTTTTCTTCTCACTGGAAAATAATGGAATGGCCTTTTTGCGTGTTTTATTATGGGAAGTGAAGAGAAAGTCGAAAACTGATTTATGACTCTTCTTCATCATTTTTTATACTACAGTAGCCTTTACCAAATAGCAGTTTACAAGACTTTCCTAAAGGAACAAAAAATGAATGAGAGAGCAAGAAGAATAGAAATGGTGTACAGTGAACTTCTGTTCTCAGAGAGAGAGAGTCCATTTAATTCAAAACTGAATTAAAGTTATACCTCTACACATCGCCATCGTCAAACTCTTTTCGTTTTCGCCCTTTTTCTCTCTTTATTTCCTTCCGAGAAAAATTCCTGTCGTTTTCCTCTCCTGTTGTCCATGTTCACATACATTACAAAACAGCCATATATACATACTTTTGAGAGTATAGTATTTTACGTTACTGTAACGCTTTGATATTCTTGTATGGCCTTCAGCAAGCATAAAAATGGCAGTGGAACATGGTATATTACTTGACAAAAACAAGTACCTAGAGCACCAGCTATACCTTTTACACTCTGTCTTTTTTTACTACAAAAATAGTCTGTCTTGCTGGTTCTCTCTTTCTCTTTTTAACTTATGTATATATTCTCAATAGTCACGCACGCAACTTTCTCATCACGTCAACTTGGTTATTTTTTCCAGAAGAGGAAAAAAGTCACAAGTGGACACAAAGGGACAAAATGGTGAAATATACATATTATATTAGTACGCTTTGCTTTCTCATAGAGCAATGGACAGAAAACAAGGAAGGAGGACTAATTTGAAAAATATATGGTTTGATATGTATATATGACATAAACTAAACAAGAGAAAAATGTAGCATTGCCAAAAGTAAAAACGACGAGACTCTTCTTTACTCCACTCCACAAAAAAGAAAGTTGAGATTTGAGTTTCTTGTCCAGTCAACTCCATAATATTCCATGATGTTTCTTTATATTTGTTGTTGTGTTTTGTTATATTTACATTTCTTTTTACTTGTGTGTATCTCCATTTTTATTTTCCCCGGAGAGATTCACATCCACCAGAATAATTGAGTCACTTGCTTTTCCACTGTTTCCTTTTTTATACAGGTTTTTTGTTGTTTTTCTTCAAAAACTGTTTTACTTCATTCGTCCAGTCCGAGTTCACTACTCACTCAGTCTTTATGATGATGATTTCTTTTTTTCTTGGGATAAAAAAAATTCTGCTACTTTTTATTGCTGCTGGTAAAAAAAAGTTTTTACTTCCTTTGCGTCTCCTCTGTTGTCGCTCCAATTTTCCCCTTAATCCCCTCTTAGTCCCCTGAAGGAAAAATATAAAAACGACGGTCATTCTTATACATTCATACATTTTGCTTGTTGTGGTGATAAAAATCCGTAGAAAAGCGCAAAAAATAAAAAAAATCCCTCTAGTCACAAGGAAAACAACATCAGAAAATAGTAAAAATTGTATAAGAAAAGCAAAGATTTTTTTACAGACAGAGAGAGAAAATGAAGTGAGTTTATTTATTACTTACGGTCACTGCTCAAATTCACGAGCAAAAAATAAAGAAGTTAATCGAGATGAATTAGTTTCTTTCGTTTTCTTTTCTAGAGTTTTGTACATTCTCCATTCAAGTTGACTTATGACATGACATGAGACTTACATTAAGTGAGACTTCAAGACGTGTTTCACAATTGCAAAAGACGTTGGGGTATTATGAGAAGAAAAAATCTAAGAAAAAAAGTCATGCAAACACTTCTGATATCAAGATTGATAGAGGGGTGGATTGCATAATATGATGTGAATATATATGGTGTATTTTTTAAATGGTCACTTTTTTATTTGGATGTGAAGAAATCCAATTTTTCAGTCTTGTTATATTTACTATGACGTATTAATGAAAAAATACAACAAGCTAAAAGAGCATTCTCTCTGTCCGCTAGCCTGGCAGGCGAAGCGAAGGCGAGTGTAAAACATCCATTCTTTTATTATGCTGTGGTTTATTCTCAATTTACAAGAACCAGAGGCTAACTTTTGACTTGAGTTAAAGAAAAGCAGAAACTAAAAGTTCAAAAGCAATCTTCTTTGTTTTATCTCGTTTTTGTGGTTATTTAAGATGCGCGTGCCAACCCTCAAGGAGACTTTTTTTGTTCAAGAGAGCTCTTCAGTTTGTTAATGCATTAGTTGTGTTGTTTTTATCTTGTATACCTGTACACTTTTTTTCATAATGTGTAAAATAAGATGCGACTTCTGATTTGATTCACACTCTTCTTCAGCTCTTTGTTCATCATCCTCATCATAATCGTCTTTGACATGATTAGCAATTTATTATTGATGATGATTATGTTGGTGATGTATCGTGTATGGTTTTGTGTACATAGCTGTGTAGCTCGTAGCTTATTCTTACTATACTTTTCGCTGTGATCATGTATGTAATCCAATAACAAAAGATGGTTGATTCGATATTTTTTTATTTTGAGTTCATCACCATCAGTTTTTTTTGATTATCACTATTTTATCGCTGGTTGGTGTTAGCAAATCACCCTCTCTATTAATTTGCCGTTTTTTACAACTTCCCCCAAAACAAAAGATCTACAGGACCTGATTGTGATTGGCTTTTGTTAGCAGTCTGGTGAAACAATGAAGCTTGATCAAGGTAAAATGCATGTAAATATTGCACGTTGCACGTGGTAGCATATAAAAATAAATCCAATGGAAACAGCACAGCTACGTTTCATTGCAGAGCAGATATTGTATATAAACGAAAAGATCCTGATAAGATTTTTTTGACATGATTGTCAATAAAAAGAAAGCACCTTTAAGACCCAATAAAGTAATATTCCCAATTTGATTTGATTTTGTTTGACGGATGGCGATGTTGATGAAGATGATGATTCCGTTTCATAGATTCTGATCAGCATCAGCGTAAAAATATCTAATCCATAGCTTACAAGCAGGTAAATCTAAAGGAAATCTTTTTGCTTATGCTGTACATAATTTGTTGGTTGATGTTTTATTATCAGCAGCTTGGTTGTCAGTTTATTGCTTAAAATATTAATAATAGTACATGATTGCCTGTGTATTTCTACACAATCCGCTAAATATTTGTAAAAAAAACATGCAACGTAGGTACGAGATGCCCCCTTTTAGTTTTCAGCACCAGTTGTATAAAATGGAAGAAGTATCATATCATCATCATTCACAAATAAAATTGATTATAAATATTATCATTACTTTTGAACAAAAAATTATCATAATGATTATTAGATCAGCTAACAACATCTAAATTCCCATTCTAGTCACACACACTGGCCATTTTGTTTACTTATCCACTCACGTAAGAAAACGAATGGTCAAAAACCAAAACCACACACTTGGTTTTTTCTGATTTTTTTGCCTTCAAAGAGAGATTGATAAATGAGCAAAAGAAGAAAAAGGTGTAGTGGGGCAAAAAGTGAGAAGAAGGTTGGAAATGTTGATATGTTTTCTATCCTGACGATGTCTTGGACAGGAGAAGGACAAGATGATCAATTCTTTTTCTGACTTACCACCACACGAAAAAAAGAACAGACTCATCTTTTGAAATTAGCTTATGACGGTGATGAAGTTCATTCACAGTCTCAGCTTGCAGTATTTCCATAATACATAATAATACATAATATGTAATGAATTGCGATGCTGCTGATGATGAAAAACGTATATCAAGTTCTGTGTAGCTCGTGCTTATTGTTTAAAAAGTACATGGATAGTTTGTGTGTATTGTATGCACACTCTGTATGCTAACATGTTTATAAAAAGTCAATCATGTTTGGTGGTAATCGTAATGTTTGGAAGAAAGAAGGTTGGACACAGTGGGGATTCTCGTGGTGTCTGTCTGTATGAATTGGTTTTTTGTTACAAAGCTGCATGGATATGCCGAGGTAAAGGAGGAAGCTGAAATGACTGGAGGAATAAACCGAACCATAACTAATTTCCTCGGTTAATTAGTCAGGGATCAGCCTCCTTCTTGTACACAAGTTTTTTTTGCCTGATTGTTGATGTGAGTTTGAGTCGAGTGGATAATAATGGAAAATGGGTTTTAAAAGTCGAGACTTGTTTTTCAATCGATCATCATTATCATCAACATCATGATGATCCTCGATGTTGATGATGGTCAAATTAATGGAAAAGAAGAATAGGAGTACTTGGGTATTATTGTAGGTTAGGAATGGAATCTAATTGTTGTAGGTCTCCTCGAGGAGATTAACTTTTGTTTAGCATTTACAGTCCCTTTGTCTTTTGTAATAATAAACAGTTGATTAGGAATGTAAGATGTTAGCCTCGTGCCTGGAATTTTTTGCTGAGATGGATGGAAAAAACGTCTAGCAGCGTCAGTGGTCCATGAAATGTGCAGATGCTGAGATACAACTATGCGTACATATTTTCTTGTAGTTGGATTATTTAGCAGAGTTTTAGAAAAATGCTAAGTGCATTCACGACTGTTTTTGTTGAACAATTTAAAGTTGGGAATTTTTTCGTGATGATGTCATGAATCATGAACCAATAGTCTGATTAACAAACAAAATAGTTACATAGTTTCGAAGATCAGAGTTTTCTTCAAAAGTATGCCTGGAATGGAATGAGAAGCACGAGACCAATGGCAAGTCATTGTATGAGCATAAGAGAACAATATTAATAGCAACAATGAAAATATGAAAAGGGAGCAATAACAATGATCTTGTGAAAATGTGTTTTGATGTTTTCATATCTAAGTTTGTTTATTCGTCATCTGCTACATATTATATAAAATTGTTAAACATTTTTTGGTTTAGTTGCGTCATCAGTGTATCTCAACGCAGGAATAACGCAGGAATAAAAAAGATAGGAAAGGAATGGAACAGAAATTCCAAACTGTCATAATATTTTGAATAGAAAATGACTAAATGAAAGCATATAAACAGATGATTGACAATTGACATTTAACAATGCAAGGAAGCCTCATGATTTTAAGATGTTCTGGTTGTGGTAATACAAAAGACATTTGTTTGCCAACAAAAGCGTTTTGTATGATATAAGATTTTAAGAGAAAAATCATTCAACTAAATATTTTGTGCATAAAGCATTCTGTATTGAAAATAGCAGATGGTAAATACAAGGTAGAGTAATGGGCAGTTAGCAAATAATAGTAATTACTTAATGGCAATAACAATAATAGAAAAATAACTTTTTATTACAACACACGGAGACCTAACAATTAAGCTCTTTTATTGTGGACGAACAAAACTAATAATGATAAACTGACTCTGAGTATTTCAATCATTGATTTTTAGAAAGGAAAAGAAATGAAAATTTTCAATTAAACATGTTTAAGAATTATACAGTGTAATATGCTTAAACACTTTCTACAAGGCATAAATTCTTAAGATTTGGACAGTGCTCCTCCTTTAAAATATTCCCAAAGTGAATTTTTCAATTGTGTTTGTAAAAAATGTGGTGACTACAGAGATTTTTGAATGAAGTGAAGGGCGAAGGTGCCAATTGTCGAAAAAAGAGAGAGAAGAAGGAGGAGGAGTAGGTGGGCTTGTCCCTCTAATACAATAATAATAAATGGCAGTTGCGTTTTTTTGGTTGCCTGTGAAGTGAAGACAATGTGGCAGAGCTGAGGTTATGCTGTTATGAGTACAGAACAAGTTGGAGTTTATTAGTTTGAAAAGGAAAGAAAGTTGACACTGAATAATGAAAA
The DNA here is from genome assembly GCA_034693345.1 of Entomobrya multifasciata. Classification (NCBI taxonomy): domain Eukaryota; kingdom Metazoa; phylum Arthropoda; class Collembola; order Entomobryomorpha; family Entomobryidae; genus Entomobrya; species Entomobrya multifasciata. The sequence continues at coordinate 22,110 of JAQFXM010002826.1, forward strand.
AGGTGTTTACTGGCTGATACTCAACAAAGTATGTAGTAAACACCAGCAGCAGTTTAAACAGTTTAGAGTACCGTGTCATTAGCACTGTTAAATGTATACAATTAAGAGAATAACTGCAGTGTAAATTGTATATAAAGCTTTTTTATTTGAAGAACATTTCAATTGACACATATATTTCCATTTTTTCTTTTGTTGTATTGTATTTCTTTTTGAGGGTCACTTTGGAAGTAACAAATCACCTTATTATTGAGCTGCTTCCAACTAGCAACTCAAGTCAAGTCAGTCGCTGATTGCGGTTTTGTGGGGTGGGGTTGGGGTGACGGTGGATTTGACTTGAATGTGAATCGACTTTGAACTTCTCAAGAAGTTATCTGAATAAAGGGTTGGTTGGACGAGACGAAGAAATCTACATGTTGATTGACTTGTGTGTCAGAATTGTCAGTTTTCAGATGCTTCGCTTCTGATGAAACTTGGTAGAAACACAGAATAAAGCTATCTTTTTATGATACCTCAACGATTTTTTTCCTGTTGTTCACTTGTCCACCTACACCATCATCGTTTCGTACCAACCTAATCATTTTCAAATAAAATTTGAAAAGGAACTAAGAAGCTGCTTCGTAAAAAAAAGTTGTAGTAGTACTTATGTACAATTGTAATGTTGTAACAAAAGTCAACAATGAGATGGTTTCGACAGAAAGAGAGAGAAACAGAAGCCTCGCCTCCTTTTTCCCAGAGAGCCGATGCATCATGACATG
>JAQFXM010002827.1:0-22854 GCA_034693345.1 Entomobrya multifasciata
CCAGGTTAAACCGAAGACTTTATGGTCACTTTATTTGGTTGCTTTCACGTGTAGTGATGACGTTTCTTGGTTTATTTTATTTGATCTTCAGCCATTAATATTTTGTAATCATTTTCTTAAAGCTGTACGTTTTAATCATGAACAGTGAAATCGTTGAATAGATAGATTAAAATAGTTTAGACGAAGTATGCATCTTTAAAGTATTCAACGGATTTTCAGCCAGAAATATTTGATGCCGTATTAGCTTAGAATTTATTGTTTGAAGTCGAACGACGAAAACGATATTTAATGAAGTTATAAAGACCAAACCTTCCCTGAACCAGGTTTACCCCAAGACTTTATGGTCCTTTATTTGGTTGCTTTCACGTGTAGTGATGACGTTCATTGGTTTATTTCATTAGATCTTCAGCCATTAATATTTTGTAATCATTTACTTAAAGCTGTACGTTTTAATCATGAACAGTGAAAACGTTTAATTGATTGATTAAAAGAGTTTAGACGAAGTATGCATCTTTAAAGTATTCAACGGATTTTCAGCCAGAAATATTTGAATCTGTATTGGCTTAGAATTCATTGTTTGAAGTCGAACGACGAATAGGATATTTAATGAAGTTATAAAGACCAAACCTTCCCTGAACTAGGTTAAACGGAAGATTTTATTGTCACCTTATTTGGTGGCTTTCACGTGTAGTGATGACGTTCATTGGTTTATTTCATTAGATCTTCAGCCATTAATATTTTGTAATCATTTTCTTAAAGCTGTAAACAAGTAATTTTGCTTCATATTATTAATTTAATTTGGAAGAACTATAAACGCTTTTAAAAACTATATATCTATTAGAAATATAAACACAATTTACAGAGTTTGGTTTTAAATATACCTAGTTCATATAAATAAGTTTACAGGCCATCGCACATTTAGTTGTGTGAGAATAGCACTGGAGAAAGAAAATTTGAGCAAAAACACGCAGGACGAAATTACGCTTCATATTTATCTTTGAATTGTGATAATTGTGGTCATTTATAAATGCTATTTTTAGCTAAATGAAAAATCCTGGCTTCCCTAATTCAGTTCTGAAATCAATGCATTATTTTATCACAAATACTTTACTGAAAAGCCAGCTCCACAGAAAGTTCGTCGCAATATTTGGCTAAAAATAAAAACTGTGATTTCAAGGAACAGAGATCGCAAAAATCGAACTATTAACCCCATTTTAAATTGAGACTTCTTTAGCTATTTCATCCATTCCCATTATTACTATTTGAATCGGCAAATGAATTAAAATTTCGACGACAATGACAAGAAACTAAAGGTGTGGTTGAGTTTATAAGCTATGGAAATAATAGGTCAAAATACGAATCAATTAAACTTACAGACCAATAGTTGACTATTTAAATCCCAGACTTTCATACGACGGCGGCAAATCTTCCTGAAGTGGTACTGGCAACTTGGTCAACGCATTGAGTTAGCTTAGCTTGATTGCTGCAGAGTGAAATGCTGGTTTTTCTAGACATCATTTTAAGCAAATTTTTCAAATTGTATGTAAAGTAGGAACAAAGGCTTCGAGTTATTTGAAAATTTACTTACAATGTTCCATACTATCAGATATTTGTAGTCTAGGTTTGTAGGGTTGACGATGACTATTTCTGTAATGACGAAATATTCCTGAGAAAATCTAACCCACAAAAATTACATAAAGCATTATACCAAAATAAATTGCTGGAATCACGACTTTCGTATTTTTTTAAAATGTGTCAGGTGCCAAACAAATCCTGCTATTGTACTGCCAATCGAAAAAACTCGATTCGCGTAATATGAAAAAGAGAATGAACGATTCAATTTTTCTAGAAAACACAAATCCACTCTATTTCATGCAACTAAAACTTTAATGGTTCAAAAAACTTTAACTTAAATTTTGTCTTAAATGTTATTGGATTTCATATTTAGACAGTTGAGAAAACAGTTATTCTGATATGAGATCTGAACCACAAATGATTTACATACATTGTAAGTTAATCCTTTTTTGTGCTATCGTAAAGTTTACTATTCTTCTTCATCGATTACTTGATTTTCGGGGTTTCTACGCTTAACAAGAAAATCAATGAAGACGAAATCAAAACTGGAGTTAGTTGCACAAAAACATGATAATAACTTGTCCTCAACGTATAATGTCAGGAAAATATGTCTCTTTATATCTTCGATTTACAAAAAGTATCTGGATTTTCTTGTGTTTTGTGAAAGAATTTTACACCAATTTATAGAGTAAAGTACAAACAAAATAACAAAAATTACTATATAATATAAGTTTAGCATAGTGTTGAGCGTGTTCGTTTAAGTCGGGAACATCAAATTTGATCAGATACTGCTATATATAAATAATTTATTTAATACGGTATGCTGGCTATAAATAGTCAACTATTAAATGCTAAACGAGTCTAAAATGTTTAGCACTATTATTTGTGTTTTGTTTCTTGTAATTTCACCTGTAACAAGCAAGCTTATCAATCATTCGATCCGAAAAACTCCATAGAAAGTACAATTTTGTTTCAGTAAATACATTATGTTATAAATGTCTTAGATTACTTATAATGTCTACAAGATTTTAATTGGATTTTAAAGGCCGTTTTAAATGACAAAAACGAATTATAAAAATATTTGCGGAATATTATAGATGATTTGATGGATACAAGAAGATGTCAAGAAAATACAGAAATTTAATAAACAAACCACAAGAACAGATATAGAGAAGTCGTTCAATTAATAACAGAATAGTCTCTAATTTGTAGCGTTAAGTTGAAAGCCATAATATGTATCGCTTCAAACAAAAATTCTACAAAACATTGGCATTTTATTTACTCATAGTATGTAAGTGGAATCCCTAGCAGATGGATTTATTGATATGATATACCAATTGACAGTTCCTTACATCTAAAGTGTTGGTATCGCATTTGTGAAATTATTATTTATTGTATGCTTTTTACGTTAGGTTATTTTACCTTAATTTATTAGGCCTTCTTTATTTTTCCTATAAAACATTTTGGGATTAGGCATCAAAATTTGGAATTTGTAATTTTCTTCCAAAATTAAGCTTTGAAAAATATTTTTCATAACATCGGAGCGACAAAAACTTGATAAGTAAAAGCAAGTGGGTTTGGTATGCATTAAAATATTTATATTGATTATGTCTTTGTTGACTTGAAATGATATTAAATTCTGCATACTCGATCAAATACTGAATAAATAAACATTTGGTTTTTTGAAAACATATGTATATAAAATCAGTTTTAAGTTGATGAGCAGTGTCCTTATTCTTATTTATATCATTTTCTTATTTATTTCGACGCAATATGTGTCTAACAGACCTTCGTAATATTAGACTAACTCTCCTGTAATAATCAACCTAATAGCATAGTTTGCACTGATATCCTCCACAGCCAATGGGGCAACCTAAATCCCTTATGTCACAATTTTTACCTTCATCACGCCCCATTCCACAACCATGAACACATATACACCCAAAAGGACATCAACTGTCTATCGTTATTTGACCAGCAATTTGTAAATCACTTCATTTGGCCATAGATCTGCTGTTTGTTAGAAATACCACTGCTCAAGCTGTGGATTGACCTGTAAGATTATACGAATTCAATTTAAAAATATAAAATTTACTAATTTTTGGAGAATTCTACATAACTTTGCATACTGTTTGTTTAACTTTGGGCTTCCATCGTTGTACAAAATAGTGTTTTAACGTAAAGCTATATCCAAAGTGAAGTCATAATGAAAAACACAAGTTTTTATACACGAGCTAGTAAACTACTTTTGCTGATAATACCTCTATTCGTCATTGCTCGACAAAATAAGTAAGAAACTTTATGTTCACTAGCAAATTCATCAAATAATGTGCCAGTATCCTTTATTCGCCACTTAATTGATGGAATAATTAACATTTGTAATGGTGCTAGCAAAGATAAGTAAAACAAAGCTTTAACATGCATACGATCGGTGAATAAACATGTTTAGAATACCGACCTACTAATTTCCAGCCTGATGAAAGATCCAAATCGAATTAGTATTGCTTTGAAAAATGTTGTACTTCATAAGATAATCTTTGTACTCATTATCATCATATGGGTTTTTCGGAAAAAAATCGGAAGCTTCAAAATTCAGGCAACTATATTCGATTACCATTATACAACAGTTTCAATAGCGTAATACTTATGAACTCAACGTCTGTTTCTGATCACTTTAGGCCAAATCTACCAACATTTTACTAACGAGTCATTAATTCAGCAATTTAGCAATTTACTGGCATCCTCTAAGATAGTTCATTGGAAAATAGAAAAGTGCTCATTTCTATCCCAATCAATTTCTTAAAAATTACAATAGTATGTATGATTTTCCTTAATGCTGAGAGTTTCTTTATTATTTTCGTGTTTGATATTCTGGATATTGATCTTATGACTCACAGTTCTAATTTTTTGTTAAACTGTTGAGCAGAGTTTAGTGAAATAGCATTTTATATCAGTGGAAGCAGTCAGATGTAAACTTACCTAAACAATACAAAAGAGGTTGACGTGTTTGATTAGGATTTTACAAAACGGCATAATTAATCTGAAGTACAATTTACAATGAATCGTCTTTTCTAAGAGGGAATGAAGAAAATCTGCCAGTAAAAAAATAATTCAGCAAATATTGCAGACAAAATTCATTTGTGTTTAAGCTTATGTATCATTTGCCTTCGTAATTCACACAGTTTGACTTTTACCTTAAGTGTAGAAAATTTTGCATTTTCACTTTGTCTAATATTTAAATTATTTTCCTTGTATTTCAATTCAACCTAAATTGCCACACGAGCATGAAGACCAATTACGAGCTAATCATTTACCTTGTCTTACACAAATATATATTGTAGATTGAGAACCAGGAAAATGCTATTTTTAACTGAGAATGCTAAATATATGTGTATATCGATGAGATTGCACATTATCATCAACTAAAATTCCTTATTTTTTATAAGAATATTCGATCCCTTTTCAGATTTTTTAAAACCATTGAAAAATATATGCCAATAAGGAAACTTATTTGTAGTAGTACAACAGCTTGCTGCTTCCATAACAGCGATAAATAATGTTTGATTGAACTAACTTAATCCTTGGAATTTATAACAATTCATTGATTATGAATTAAAGCTTTGAAAGTTTTTATGCTACGCAATACAATGAATTTACAATGGACCACAATTTAATCATAACGCAATGCTCTGTTTTAACGATGCTCAGATAACAAGGACTGGTGAAAATTATTTTTTTAATACTTGAAAATAATACAAAGATGTAAATAGCATGATTTAATGAAAATTGTATCTTCATGGTTGTTTCATGTTCATTTTGGAAACAATGAATTAGATGATGTTATGAAATGAGTTCGAAAATATTTACAGAAACATAAGTAATTTGCTCCGGTCCAATATTTTTAAATATTTTCAATTTAAAAGGCTTAGAAGGATATTGTTCGAAATTTGGCATTATGTATTGGACGGCTAAAGTTAAAAATGTGGTCCCAAAGCAATCAAAATTCAATCACTTTTTGTTAAATTCTCTAGGAAGCGTTTTTTATTACAAGAAAAAAATTGATTTCAAATTAAATGTTCGCCATTGAAAGTGGCTCACTCACAGTGTCAAAAAGATCATTGGGGCCTTTAAGAATATCGTTTGCCTGAAACGAGAACAACAAATATTCCTTAAGACCCTTCTATTTCTATTTTAAATTTTAAACTCAATTACCGGAAGTATTTCAGACAATGGGTCCATTAGCGTTTGGCTGAATTTTTTGAATAACCCAAATGGAATTGGTTTCGCGTTGACTGTCAATACCAGTATGGTTAACAGAAATATTGCCAGAAAAGCATTTCCGTAATTTGGTGTCATTATGTATATTTTCAAGCTCAAATGTTCGAATGGTTTCTTGCTGTATTGATGTCCTGAAAAACAATTGTCAAATAACTTTTCTAATAAAATGGACTCAGTTCTCGAAAAAAATCTTTTAATATAAAATATTAACTTGTACGCATAATTTTCTTGTAATTTTCCTTGTTCTCAAATAACTAGTTTAAAGCAAACTCAACAAATTCCAAGAAGGAAAACTAAACGTAAATTCCAATTATAAAACGAAGTGCAATGGTTGCGTTTTAAATCTCGACATCTTTCATTATTATTTTAATATAATTTTTCTGCGTTGTCCATACCAGCACGTGCGCGAAATAAATTTAGTAGACGAATGTACTCCACTGCGTATAATAAGTTATACCCATCTTGTAATACGTTAAAAACAAGCATTTATATTATTTTGAAAATATTAGACACCCAACTTCAAAATTAAAAATGCAAAAGGAAAATTTGAACTAATTTTCAATTAATTCTTTACACACGAAAAAAGGAATATTTTCTGTAATTGTTTCGCTCGTGTTCACATAAAATAATGGAAAAGAAGTATTATTACTATAACCTAGTGATACCTTTATATATATCTATGTATGTATCAACTTAATGATGACAATGTCGGCACAAGTACATTTTTTTCAGTTGTAGGAAATCAAAGTCATATTGCCACACGCATGACTTTGCAATAAACATCAAATTAACACGAGCGAGAAGAATGATTCACTTGCAGTGAACATCAGAAAACTGCAATATTTTAAGCTTAATATATTGTATAAAAAGACTTTTTTAAATGCCGTCATTATTCAGTAAAATATTCGCTTGTTCTGAGATAACCACTTCCACATCCCGAACATTTTATAGAAATTCTTTGGAGCTATTCTTTAAAAAATATGTCGATCAACAGAAGCTTAATCGTGAGCGGACTTTTGGTTGCTTTTGCTCTTAGTATGGCAAAAGCCGCACCAAACAGTTTAATAAGTTTGAACGCTCTTAACAAAAACATTATGGATCATCAAAGCACCAATGATCATGCTGGTTTGAAAGAAATTGGACAAAAAGTAGTCGTTGTGGAACAACCCAATAGTAATGAGTTGAAAAAAATTATGCTGGTTTCTGAAACGAGTCCTGAGGTAAAAATAACTATGATAAAAATTAAATTTCATTTAACTTAATTTTGATTTTGAGATTTTAGATGTTTCAGGAAGTTGAACAAAAAGGTATTGTCCTGGAAGTCCGCTAGTCGGCATTCTAAATGGGTTCGTACATGGTTGCAGCAGTTACAAGTTATCAGTATCTACATATAATACTTTACACAATTATTGAAAAAATTAAATTATTGTCAAATAATATTTTTGAAATCCAAATTGTCGAATAAACAAAGCATTCTCCAAAAACAAACATACAATTTGTTTGGCATATTATTTTCATATGTCATCGTGTTTGTTAGAAATATTTGTTAATATTCTACACCTAGTATTATTTTATGATGAATTACTCATATTGCAATACGAATTAGAATTTCATTCTTGAATATAGGTATGTGGGCATAATGAGAGAGTTTGGCAATATCTTTCTTCACACTAACATTAATCACATTGACTCCATACTTTCATTTCCAATTAACATTAATTTGAAGCCTATTCAGTTCTTCATTGCCAGTGCTTGGTGTGAAATTTTTATAGTTGTCCCAATAATGAGTGTTTTACATTACAAATAAAAAATGCATTTGATAATGATTTAGATGACTTGCTTACAATATCTTAGAAAATTATGCTGACTATATTGATTTAGTCGTCTCAACTAAAAATAAAGTTTAAAATGCAATTTAGCTAAATAATTATTTTAAAAGCAAACCGAAATGATACTGATTTATATTTTCAGCTTGTTCAAGCACAAAATGTTATAGAATTATTTTTACTCATATTCAACTTACGCTTAACACGAGCGTGTAGAGTTACTGACATGTCAGCAAATTAACCAAAAATAATATTTCACAAAGACAGTGCGAGAAGAATTTGCTATTTAAAATTATATTTGTAAAAATCTGTATATAAAACCGACATTTGTTTGTTTCAACATCATTTTGAATGTAAATTGTGAACATATAAGCAACAAAGACATTCAAACTTTCAAATCCCAACAGATCAACAAAAAATCAAAATGTCTTTTTTCAAGGCTCTTTTAACTTCAGGCGTCTTGGTAGTTTTGGCTTCGGTTGCTGGGAATGCTGCACCAACCGACATTCTTGGCACTCTTATCAAAGCCAATCTTCTTGACAAGGAGACCATAGTTCAAGAGCAAAATCCTGTCATGTTTAAGGAAGTTGGTCTCAAAGAACAACCAATTCTCCAGGATGTTGTTATCAAGAAATTATCTAAACCAAACAAACATTTGGTGCTCCAGTCGGTGTCCAATCCAAACAGTGAATTTATAGTGGAAGAATTTGACCGTTAAAAAAGCAAAAGGGCAAGTTTTGACAAATAACGCAGTAAATTATTTAAAAACTTTACTTATATATTTTGTTGTTGTATAGGTTTTTAGGATCCCCATTTGCCAACATATTTACCATGTCTTGTCTCCAACAAATTATCTGATACATTTTTGAGTTCACGGTTTTGTAATGAATCTTTGTTATGTATCCTAATTTCTTCAAAGTTATTTCGATTTGAATCCTTGTAGTCACACATATGAACTAAATTTACTATTATACAATAAAAACAGCATTTTAAAAACGTATATAACATCTGATTCGTTGAGGCCTCATTATTTTGGCATTTATTTAGTATTTTGTCGGCTTTTCAAGGTTTTAAATTAGAAAATACAGGTAAAGATAGTATAGAATATCTATCTTATTCTAAATTGTAATTTAATTATTCAATCTATAAATAGCATTCTGTCTCCAGTTCATGTCTGGACAACTAATTAGGATTGTCTATGTGCTGCTACTCTGTAATTCATGTACTTTCGGCTACTCAAGCCACTCTGACTACACTTCTACTCTAACTTTTCTCAGACCACCACGGTCAGCTCCGCACAATGGTAAAGAATTCGCTCTCCACCTTCGTTTCCTCATTCATTTGCTTTAGCACCTTCATACCTCATACATATATTACAGATAGCATAAGTGCTGTTTATGTATAGTTTTAAGGTTGTCCAATGTTTCCTTTGTTTTGTGGAATCTAGCATATATTTAATACTTGGGAAAACTTTAGTTCATTTTCCGTCAGGTATATATTCTTGTATTATTTTGGTCTTAGGTTACGTTCATTCCCAACGATATCAACTAAATTGAATTATGTTTAAAAAAATTAAGCTGCATCATTTTATAACAAAATTGTATTTGCATTTTTGTTTTTAGTACTTGGTTCGTGTGACGTAAAAAATGAATTAATTCGATGTATTAATTAATTTCAACTACAAAATTAAAAATGAACACAAACAGTTGTAAATACATATTTTACCATTGATTAATAAAGTTTCATATCCGGGAGTCATTGATTTCCAATAGTCACAATGTTATAAACTAAAAAAAATTCTCTTTGTATTTAAAGTGCGTTTAAAACATTTGATGATACTGGTCACTCATTTCATGCAACTTTTCAATGAAAATATCATCGCCGCTGCTGCTAGTAAATCACTGTTACCATAATGAAAAATGTGCAATCAGAAAGGGCAAATATTATATCCTTGTAACCAAGATTGGCATGAAAATTGTTGTTATTAAAGAGGACATTGATCAGATTTAATGTTTGACTAGTTGTGTTTAACAAAGAAATGAGCATTGACAGTATTTTCTTTATGTTTTGTGGAATCAATTTATTAAAGCTACAATTCCATTATAGGATATAGAGTATGGCATTTACCAGGACAACCCACATTTGATAATTTGAAATCGTATAAAAGTGTTAAAAAAAGTTTAATATCATTTTGGTTTACTCTGTGTACATATTTGCTTCACCTATAACATGAAATTATTTCAGAAGTTTGCAATTTTAATATAAATTTCTTTAACTTTGGCAAAACTTGTCCGACCCCTTAGTAAAAGAAATATGATTACATGGAAAACTATCTTCCCCATATTGTTTATGATTTAAGATTCGCAAAATTTCATCAAATCAGCTACTTCTGATTACTTCGATTCATGAGGTTAAAAGAATTTGACAATTTTGGTTCTTATCTTCCTTGTTGGAATTTCTATTATATGAGTTTATTTTAAACAAAGAAAATGTGTAATACTTTAGAAAGAATTACAATTTGAAAAAGTGCCCACTCAGTACAAGTACAATTTTTAGCTGTGTGAAGGAAATCAGCTATACATAAACTTTTGATTGTATGAATTAAATTACATTTTCCTACTGTGCCAGAATTTTGCGCTGATAAAAACCTCATAAAATCTTTGCTGAATTGAATTGATAAATTCTTACACGCATGTGTGCTTGTGTAAGTTCAAAATCTAAACAAGGAAAACAATAGTTCAAATATTAACTATAAAAGTGAAATTTCACTTTGATGTTGGTATCCAGTTCATAAGTTGTACTTTTCGAATTAAGAAGTCAAACTTAAAATAAAATTATTTAAAACTTTGAAACCCCGCTCGGTAAAATGGGACAAATAAAAGTTATTCTACTTTTGGGACTTCTGTCTCTGTTTCTTGCTGTAGCTTATGCGAACAGCGTAGTTGGTCTTGGTCTTCTAGAAAACGGCAAAGCTCTTGAAGTAGATCTTGATGATGCTGGGGTAAGAATAATAATAAAATATGAAATCTTTACCTCAAAGTAATAAAACCATTTATGTTTTTCCAAGCAGCAAAAGAAGGAGATTCTTCAATTACGATAAACAAGTCAAGCTTTTCCGTTTCTGATCCGATTATTTTTCCTGTCTCTGAAATTTCTTTGATTTAACGACATCCAGAAAACTTAAAATTCGAACTTTACCGATATATACACTGGCAATATCCAACACATGATTAATAAAAATATTTAGCAAACTACAAAACTTTTCATTCCATTCGTACTTATTATCTTGTTCTTGTACTCATGACCATACTTACCTTAGCATAAAGTATGTTGCGATGTCATTTTAATATTTTAGTCGTTTTGCATTCAACACAGTTTTATAAAATACAAAATTACATTTGTTTACCATAAATTACTAAATATAATGCGTAAAAGGGGCATGCAATCTTAAAAGCAAGAATGCGTAATATTAGCTAGTATTCGTTATCTCTACATCAAATTAATTTCCCTAGAATTTGAGCTGGGTGTACTTAAGCCAATGCTTGAGAAAACTTCCAATAAAGGCTGCCAAACGGGGTGTTAAACATATCTCAAGTTTATGCCGTACTTCAAGGTTTGGCAAACTATGGCAAAAATGTATAAGCGTTTGACGGAAATAAGCCCTTTCACTTATTGACCGATTTTGTTGATCGATTTGTCAGTAAAACGAAAAAATTGCGTGGATTTAGTTTCTCAGAACTCTTCGATTTCGAATCAAGACAATAGTTAGGCAGCTTAATAATTGGTTTAAAGGGCTTATAATACATGTTTCTGTTCAAATGAATTTCTTGAATATATATGATATCTGAAATTAGGTAAATATGAAAGCTTTTGCTTATATTTAAGTTTCTCTTTTGTATTTTAAATTCAAAATACATTTATATCTTGTACTCGACATTAATGAAAGCCAGTGTTATAACAAAGGTCGTCTGCTATTTCTTATGAATGCTTTGAATAACGACATTTCCCAAAATTCGATTATTGTGATAGACTTCAAATTAAAATTAGGTCCCAACCTCGACTCAAAAACGTACTACAATGTTTCTCATTATTGCTGTTTTATTTTTATTAAAAACGCATACTATATACTATTTTCTAAACAATTAAATATATTTTCGTCACTGCAACTTTGTCCAACAGTTTATTTTGTATTAGACATTAAGATTTGTTGCCATGTTTAAAAGGACAGGATAAAATAACCTTAGAGGTTAGTCTTCGGATTAATTCTGTCTTGTTTCAAGTTTCTAACCTTGCTTCTCATTAAGGTTAAGATTGATTCTGAAAACACCGCTCGAAACTACTGTATTATTGAATATTTTGAGGTTGGTTTTTGTGTTTACGTGCTTCCATTAGAAGGCACGATGGCGTTATCTCGGGATAAAAATAAAAGTGGTAAACTAGCAGTTTAGTTATGATGAAAAATTAATTTTCATCACGCATGCAAACAATGCCCAAATAAGTGACTATATATGAAGTCGATATCAATTTCATACTAAAATCTTTATGGCAACCATTTTCCCAATTTCTTTGTAAAATTATAAGTATTTGGTTTGACATCAAATAAATGTTCCAAAACATGAAGAAGTTTTGGAAAGAGACATGCGTTATTACCCTCTGAACGTTGCGTACTACGGTACTGGCCAAAAACTATCATAAACTTTCTGTGATATAGTAGCAATGCAAGCTATGAATAACTTACGCTAAATAACTTACTACTGCTAGTCGATGCTAAATATACATTATGGACGCTGGTTGCCGAAACCAAAAATTCCTTCGACTACAATTGTGCAATTCTAAATACATCATCTTTTTGGTTCGTTGTAAGGGCAGCAAATGCCCTCAGTTTTTTATTTTGGAATTTCGTATTGGGTTTCATTGTATTCATATTTACTCCTGGCTCAATAATTCTGACGGAAAGTACAAACATTTTGAAGTAGCCAGATCAATCTATTTGGCAAAATGTATTGGTAGCCTGCACAGTTGGGCTCACGGAAGTACATTTAATAATTTGGCTTGCATCTATAAATGCAATGATTTTTTTCCTGACCTAAATATTTTCTGCTGACTAAAAGTACAAAACCTGTTTGTCAAGTTAAATTCAGCAAAATTATTCGTGTAACTTATATGTACGCCTATAGCTGAGTGCCTATTTTTAAACGGTGAGATTATAAGAAAAGCTGACACAAAGTAATCCGGTATTTACTTTTCTTACAAGTTATTTAAGAACTGGTTGAGGAAATTTAACTTTTTATTCTTATTCTTTGACTATATAAGCTGGTTTATACGTAAGTAATTTATCCATATTTTATCGTGCAGTTGAATAGTCAAATCCTAAATAGTTTGAATTTTAAAAAAATCGAAGAAGAAATGGGGCCAGCCAAAATGGTTATTTTTCTGGGAATTGTGGTAATTTTCCTTGTTGCAGTTGGTGTTGAAGGAGCTCCCGAAGGTTTGCTCGGAGGAAATAACGACGTAGTCAGTGGTCTACTGGGTGACAAAGTAAGTTATTTTTATTGTGTATACAGTACAGTTTCATAACCTTTTTTAAAATGATAACACAAATAAACAAACTTTTTTAACTGGTGCAAATCTACAGGGTCTTCTCTCAGGAGTTGTCAATAAGTAAACTCGATGCCACATTGAATTGGACAAAACATAATGACACTACATATATTTACAAGATTTAATTATTCCAACGAAAAAAATCACAAATATTGTGCATGCATATGCATATATCAAAATTTTATTGAATAAAGCATTTCAAAAATATATTTTATCTTTTCTGATTCATCTCATGTTTTGGTTAACGAAATGTTCATTAAAGTCGTCCTGTTTTCATATTCATTTCCAAAAATTATGGTTTATATTAAGTTGGAATCATATATTTGCATTGTAAATTGTCTTGGTATCGCTAATCCATGGCAAACCAACCAAAAAACTCAATTAATAAAAAATGATATTACTCGGATACACATAAGGCTTATAAGAAACTACTTAGGTGAAAGGAAAAAGGTATTGTGAAATCTTCGATGAAAAATATATATGACAATTCGATAAATATTTTCCTCAAACATTTTCATTTACATTTTTTCCTCCTGAATATTTGTGTGGCAATAAATCAGATAACACGCATGTACCATTTCTAATATTTAAATATTCATATATAATAAAATAAGGCAACAGTACTCGGATAATAATTTTAAGGAGTATTTTCCTCGTTGTTGATTTATATAAGAGTTCTACTATCTCACGTTATTGTGTATCTCTTGCTTTTTTACAATAAGCTGAACAGTAAATTCCTAAAATTGTAATGATACCATCACTCATGACAATATTTTCTGTTCGTAGAAATAATACATCACTATTTTGTATACTGCTTATTGTGGTAACGTATTACTCATGTCAAGTGAAAAGTGCATCAGTGAGCTTAAATTTTGGAGACTTTTTATCCCTTACGGATAAAGTATTTATTGAAGGAGGTAAACTAGTTGGCTTGACAAAAGTGAATAAGTACAGTACACCCATTTTTGGAGGACTTTCAGACATACTTGGGAAATTTGGATTTAGTGTTGGTGTTGGAGAGAAGAAAACTGGAGCATCTTTAGAAAAATGATTGGAGAAAAATATTTCCAAAACTAACTTGTAAAAATACCAAAAACAGTTGTTCAAACTTGAATGCAATTTTACTTTTAAATGATTTCAGGAATAAAGAATCGATTGTAAAGTATTCTTTATAAATTTATTTGAATGAATGAAATCGTTTATTGCAGACTTTTAAGACATATTCAGTTACAAAATAACAGGAATGAGTACAAGTCCATATCAGAGAAGAAAAAAAACTAACATAAAAAGAGAAAGAATACTACATGGTCAATTCAAACAACAATATGAATTATTTAAAAAGTAAGGCTGTCCACATTTTTGAAATCGACGAGGTTGTAAATACATGTGAATTTGAAATCGCTAGTAGAATGAGGTTGTCACTGTTGGCAACACGGCGAAGCATTGAGAAGGCAGCTACACGTCGCATAGCATAAAAGTCATTTACACGATGAGTAGCAAAGGTAGCCGAAGCACTTTCACTCCTCCTCACTTTCATAAACATCTTGAAACAGTCATTGTATGCAATACGTATTTTTTCCAGACAGTTTTTTCTAATGGGCACCCATAAACTAGAGCAGTAGATTGACGAAAAGTAAGTTCGGAAAATGTAGAGCTTTACACTTTCACTGCAGCTTCCGAACCTACTATTAATCTGATGAGCCCAAGCATATAGCTCTCGACGTCTCCTTTCTATTTCCTCAACATCGCGATCATGACAATTAATATCATACCCCAGATATCTCACAGTATTTTCCCACTTTAGGGGTTGGCCAGCTAACTCAAGTAGTGGATAACCATCACTTATATTTTTGATGTCAGCAAAACACTGAAGCACTGTCTTCTTAGCATTAAAAGTTAAATTATGATCAATTGCATACGTTTCACAAATTTTCAGTAACGTCTTCAGAGCACTAATACTCGATGTTAGCAGAATTACATCATCCGCATAGCAGGCATTGTTAAAAATAGTGCTCCCTATTCTACAACCAAGTCCCGTCTTAGTTAGGTTAATTGTTAATTGGTCTAAATACACAGAGAAGCTCCAGCTACTTAAAATTCCACCTTGTCTAACCGAATTCAAAACAGGAAATGGGGTCGAGACTGTCGTCCCCCACCTGACAACAAATTGCTGGGTCCTAAACCAATACAGTAGAAACCCAACAATAGTTGCCGGAAGCTTTCTCTCACAAAACTTTTTAAGTAACGTGAAGTGATTCACATTATCAAAGGCCTTGGAGGCATCCAGGTAGCATGCGTATACAGGTGTATTGTTGCGAAGATAGTAGTGAGCAACTTGCTTCACAGCATAGATAGCTGTCTCCGTCCCAACCCCTTTCTTATATCCAAATTGGTTGCTGCTGGTGTGAAAGTAGTGCTCATAGAGTAACAATATTGACAATTCAATTAGTTTGGAAAGTGTGCTTGCTATGGCTATTGGTCGATAGTTAGCACTAAGCTTGGGGTCAAGGCCTTTTTTCTTCACAATAGGAACTATGATGACACGCATCACTTCAGAGGGCAAATAGTTATGAGTAATCATAGCATTGAGCAAGTTTGTCACTGGATAGAAAATGGTTTCACCTGCGTACTTGAAATGTTCACCTTGAATTCCATCCGAACCACATGCCTTTTTGGTTTTTAATTTGCTGATAAGTTCTTTCGTATTCAGGTACGTAAGCAACTTAAAATGTTTATTATTGCATTGTTGGTTGACATAATTACGTACAAAACCACTGTGTGCATCCGAGTGGTTACCATTGAACAATGACGAGAATGATGAAGCCCAGTACTCACTGATGTCTCTCTCTGTTGTAACCCCATCCACATTTTCAGAGATTCTCTGTTTGCTTCCGCTATCATTTTCCTTTATGCATGACCAGAATTTTTTGAAACATTTTCCGTCATAGGCAGTGATAAGCTGCTCATCCAAACGTCTTTTTTCATTCCTACGACATGATTTCAAAGCCGACTTGAAGAGTTTTCTCGCTACACACATTTCACTGTACAATACACTATCACTAGAACCTGATTCCTTCCATCTAATGTATAAAAACCGGTAATTGTCGTATTTCTCTTTAATTAAAGTAGACCAACCGTTAACTACAACACCCTTTCTGCATTTGTTCCTCACTACAAGCGACTCGGATGCTGAAATCAGAATTGATGATAGTTGGCTAGTCAGTTGATCAATTTTTATTTTATGTTCATTATCGGTACAGTTCGTTTTGCAACATATATCCCAATCTTGTAACTGAATAGCATTACTGACACTTAATGCATACTGATTTAAGCTTGCACCACTTAATTTGGCCCAGTTTACTTTCTTAGTTCCTCCAACATTCCTAAGCACAGGCTTGTCAGTGATTAAATCAGGAGTTTCTATAAAAATAGGAAGATGGTCACTCGCACTTAGCAACAATGGAAGGTGTACTGATTTGATAACACCACAAGTGGAAAAACAATGGTCTATCCATGATCGGTGTAGATTATTATTGCTGATAAATGTACAGGCACCACTATCCAAGAATTGTGTGTCATTAACACAAAGATCGTTTTCCTCACAAATTTTTAAAAGTTGGGAGAATTTTTTGTGAACATTACTAATATTGAAGTCGCCCGCAACAAGCACTGGACCATCATGAAGTTCCAAAATGTTTTCTAGTCTGCCCAGATATTGTGTAATTAATTTATCATTTTGTGCTGTGTTACATGGAAAATACGTATTTATAATTAAGAGATCACCAATTGTCGTGTTGACTTTAACTTGAAGCAGCCGAAAGTCATTATCTATAAATTGTATGATTGAATTGTAGAGACGGTTGTGTATAAGAATTGCAGTTCCACCGTAGGGTCTCCCTTTTGAAGATTTATTAGGATTCATTGGGCTGGCGGAGATACAATGATAATCTTTGAACACATTAGTCATAATGCTGTCTTCAAACTTAAAAAGCCACGTTTCCTGAAGTAGAATTATATCGCAGCTATTTGTATTATATTTCAACCAGAGGCCATTTGTTTTAAAATTTTGGCAGTTCCAGGACACTATTTTCATTGTGAATTGAGCTGGGTTTCTCCACGTTTGGCGTGGTGTCTAATTAAAAAAGGTTTAACTAAAATCCCTTCAGGCCACAGATCCGGAGTTATTGTAGCATCAAAGAATGAGTTAAGAGATTGTCCTTTTCTGTCGAATGACACTTTATAAGACTTGTAGGTGCTGAATTTTGTGTTCATTCCCTCCACAGTCAGTAGGTCAAAGTGATCTTTTACTTTATTTGCAATACTGGAGGCGACATCAGCGTCAGTCGTGTTTGGGGGACATCGAGTAATAAAAAGTATACCCTTTTTCACTTGTTTGACTCCCCTGAAGGAAGTATCCACTGATTTGCCAACCACTTCCCGTTTGGGCTTTATTGATTTTTTCCTCTTTTCTGTTTTCCTACGGTTCACAACCGTTTGCCAAGGCAATTCAGTACACTGGTTTTGGGAAAGAGGAACCTCCTGAATTACAGGATTACTTGGTGGTGTCATTGGTGTCATGCACGTTGTTGATGTAAGGACATTGAGGTACGAGGGTCTGTTGTGTTTCTTAACTTTCATCATTTCATCACAAACTGCCTTCATATCTGCCGTTGTACTTTTGGTGTCAGTAATGAGATTACTTTGAATTTCACCAACAATCAATTTCATTTCTGCTGTCACAGACTGAAACTCAGCTGTGGTTCCCTTAAATTCCTCTAGGTCTACCAACAGATCAGCAAATTGATTCTTTATTGTGTTAATTTCAGAACGTAGAAGAATGTCATCGCCAACACCTGCAGGTGCTCGACACGTAAGGTCAAGGTCAAGTGCCGCAAACTTGAAGGGTGTTGTCATCCAGTCGAGCTTTCTCAAACATTCCAGAATCTCGCAAACGTCCTTTTGTTTTCCATCTTTTACTTGACGTGTTGATCTAGATGGTAAAAGTCCATGGGTAACCAGCTTTTGCTTTGCCCCCTTTACTATTGTGACGTCATAGAAATTAGTGAATGTTATCACTATGTCCTTGTCAATTTTCCCAGTTTGTATAGCATTTGCTACCGAACATAGTAGCTCGTCAATTATGACCTGATGGTTTGGTATCTGGGTCAGCTGTGAAAGGTCATCCATGCCCATTTTTATCAGGTCTCGTGTCTAGAGATATTTTAAAATTTACTCAGCAGTAAACACTCATCAGGAGGCTGGTTGCTAGTAGATATTTTGAAATTTGTTTGTATTATTACTTTTACCCAAGCCCACCAGAAGGCTAATGCATAAGCAGCCAGCGGTGGGACCGATGAGGGAAGTTCCACTAGATTTTTCGATCCCAATCTAGTGTGTACTGGTGAGTCAGTAGTTTTAAAACACAGTCAAGACTTTTAGAAAGCAGTTGTGATTAACTTCAACATTTTACACTGCTTATACTATTTAAAATTTAAATATTTTAAAAAATATTAGCGGAGAGCTCAATGTTTACGTCCATCAGCTGCTGCTGCTAAAAAATTTGTCATACTAAAGCCACCACGAGAAGATTTTATGACGTGTCCTTTCATTGAAACTATTTCACAATGCACCCATTATTCACCAAATAATAACAGTATTCTTTCCCGAATAAGGTCATTCCTTTGGCTTAAATCTGTATCATGAGCACACAAATTTTATGATACAATTGCATGTCTGCCTTATTCAGGTCTTATGTTTGACTTATTTTCACAAATAATTTCCTCAAAAGTACATATTCCATAATACACCTACAAAGCCAGGTTTTTTTAATATTCATTTTTTTCTTTTTCATTAAAAAACTTAGTAACATGTTTTACAAGACATCAAAAAATTACCATCTTGTGCCGAGGCTCATATTTGCGATGTTTATACTACTGGGTATTACAAGACGAACAGAATCAGCATCTCTAAGCCTTAACTTTGGGGACCTTTTCACAAAAGTTAACAACGGGCTTGTAGCTGGAGGCAATATGGTTGGCGTGCCACAGATTGGAATTTACTCTACATCGGTGCTAGGTGGACTATCAAATTCAGTTGGAAGTTATGGCATGTCAGTTGGAGTTGGGGAGAAAGAAACTGGAGCATCGGCGGACCGATAAAGCAAAATAAATAAACCTCCACATCAGGATTCTAAAACAGGAGCCATGAAGGACGTTAGGGCTTTAATAAGTCTCACAATTTGGCAATAAAAAACATTGTATTACCGTTAGATTACAATATATTCGGTTTATTTTACGATAAGTTGTTAATTGGCATTTAAGCCATCTTGAATTGAGTTTGTATAGGTAGTGTAGAGAAATGATTTTTTTAAATCCATACATTTCCAAAATTGTTGATAAAAGTCTTTTATATTTTATTGTGTTGACATGTACCAACACAATCTTACTTTTTCTAACATATTAGGCCTTATTTATTGAACCATTGGAAAGCAAAAATTACTTTGTAGCATGGAAACAGAGTGTTAAGCTAATTGTGTACTTGTTCGAAAATGATAACTGATTGTAAGTTAACCAATGTAGATTTAAACGAACTGTAAGCAGTTATTTTATATAAATCAAATTTATGCGTAAAGACTTGTTTTTTTTTTTAAATAAAATCTTTATAAAAAACCTAGGCATTAAATTTACTAAGAAATTCATAAATAAAAACTTTTTCTATACTAATTTCCATACAGATCTTTAACAAATAAGTTTTCAAGAAGTGTATACGTATAGTAAGCATCAAAGGCGTTTGCTTTTTAAATTCGAAAAAAATGGAATTATCAGAAACAAAATTCTTCCCTTTTTCATCTATCACTTAAGTATACTTTCAAATGCAGTTGTCGAAATGAATTAAGGAAATATTGTTGTCAGAATCATACACACGTGTTCTTAGAAAAGAAATAAAATCGTGCGACTGCAGTTTTATAATTTATTACGATTCTTTCCTGATTGGAAGTTTTTAAAAAAATTCTTGACATGCACGAGCTCATATTTGCTGATTGATTTAATATCTGCGCTTTTACACTTTGCTCACAAAATTAAGCACCTGTTAGCAGAATTTGGTATATAGTAGCTCAAACAGGGAAAGCATGCTAAATTATTTAAGTCTTGTGATAATTATAAATAATATTTGTGTTGTGAGAAAGCATTGGGTGAAAGAGGAAAAGTTGATCATACATATAATGCTAGCGCATCCATAATTTTAAAAAAATGCTTGGAAATTTTAGTGCTGTGGAAGGAGAATACAAAAAGAGAGCTCATTTTGAAAAACACATCCTACAAAAAAGTAATGAATATTTTAATTAAATATACAAATTCAAATTGAAAATATTTTCGGCATCAGCAGACCAGTTAACAAATCATTTGCAAAAATCCTTTTCTTTATCAAAAACTAGTACAATGACATGAAAAGGTCAATAACATTAAGTACACAACATTACTAAATTACTTTTTTTTACAAATAGCGTATGTTGTTCAAAATATTCAACAGTATTCCACACAGGTAAAGTAGCAAACCTTAATGGAAATTATATCTTGTCAGTTTGATTTTGCGTTGTTAAGCATGAAAAATGCACTTTCAGATGAATGGAATGTGTCATAAAATAACAGTCATTATTGAACATAAACAATGATTTACCGTTTCATTTCAAACATTTTCATTTACATGCAAGAGACCATTGATAAACAGCATTTTGTGTCCAATAATAGTTTATTACTACACCAAAGTTTCATAATAGTCGTCTTTATAACAAAAGCTAGATCCTAGATATTAGATCAAGCTAATACAGGCTAACTAATTCATTCAATTCAGTTTTCTTGCCTAAAAATAAGTCACTAACATTCAACGTTTGCATGTAAATTTAAAGCAAAACGTTTTTTATTCAATAATTTCCTGAGTCTTTTGTTTGTGTATGTACAAATATCTTGCATAATTAGCATTCTGGTTGCTTGGTTCACTTAGCTCGACCGCAGATGATCACCGAATTTTTTTTATTGGTAAACTAGAATTCATGCATCACTTTGCTTTCGTGTCCAAAACTAGTAGAGAATTGTAAACATGTTTTGATGGTTTTAATATTTCCTTTTAGTGTTTTAGCAGTCTTATGGTTTAAGTTATCATTTTGTCAGCGAATTTCATGCATACTAATACACAAGTTAATAATTATTTACATTAGGTACAGTTAATAACACAATGAAGTTCATAATAAATAAAATCAAACGAAATCTCTCTAATATTTTAACGGAGTATTTTCCTTGCTGCTAATTGTGCAAGATTGCTATTGCCTTGTTTTACTTCATATTTATTGTTTGTTTGATGATCAGCTAAATTGGTAAGTTTTTTACTTATGACAAACAAAAATGACAGAATTTTTTTAGGTCGCACATTTATTGTATCACTATCATGCATAATATTATTGGTAATAAATTTCATATGTCGATTATAACGTACGTTCCAATCTTAACAATAAATTTAGATTTTATCTGAAAACTACTCCGTGCAAAGGCTTGTTTCACTGTAGAGTCTTGATAACCAAAATTTTAATACTACATATTTCGTAAATAACACATAAATGCAAAAATGTTAAGAATTCGTTTACTTTTATGATCACATAAAAGAGTTTTTGAAAAACTAATGCAAGTAACAATATAAAAGAAGAATACATCTAAATTTTCATCTATCGGACATTTTTTCAAATGCTGCTGTACAAATACATTAAGGAAACATTTTTGTCAGAATTATGCACACGTATTCTTAGAGAAGAAGTAAGATCGAGCGACAGCATTTTTATAATTTATTACAAATTTTCCTCATGGAAAATTTTAAAGAGAACTGTTGACATGCACGTGCTGGCATTTGCTAATTGTTTAATATCAGCAGTTTTGCACTCTGCTTGAAAATACATGCAACTGCTAACAAAAACTGTAAAATGTTAGCTCAAGCAAACTGTTAATGGTAAACATATTAACTTCTTGTTATATTTATGATCAGAATGTTGTTGAACTTAAATTTTGATAGTATTTTTCCGTAATTAGAAAAGTATTGGTAAAGGGACGAAAAGTTGTTGAAAATTAATGCTACTGCGTAAATAAAAAAATCATTGGATTTTTAAGTTATGGAAAAAATAGGGCTATTTAAAAAAAAGGAATTCTGCAAACCCAATTTAGCAACCAGAACCAACAAATGTAACCAACAGATCAATTTAACAATGTTTTGTTTTGTGTACCAGTAGAGTTGTTTATCACAGCAATTATTTCGTTTTGGCTTGAATGTAGCTTTCCACCAAAATTGGTATAATGACATGAAATGACCATAGACATAGATGAATTGCTATTACTAATGCAATACTGTTTCAGCAAACAAATATTTTTTCATGTAAGTATTCAACATCAGTCTACATTAAATATTAGTGAACTAGCAAATCCGTTGGGAAGTTATAACTTGTTAATAAATTTTTGCGGGACCAGCCGTCAAAAATTTCGATTTCCCAGATTTGAGTTATTTATAGCGTCCATTGTTAACAGGCCTTTGAAAG
>JAQFXM010002828.1:0-22852 GCA_034693345.1 Entomobrya multifasciata
AACATTATATGTATATACATAATATACATACATATAATACATCCTATACATGTATATACATAACTATGCAATGCAGCTCCTCTTATATAACAATTTTTTATTATACTTGAATACTAAACTGAACAGAGAGCTATGGCTATAATATAGGTAAGTGTGGAGTATGGATATATAGATATTATAAAAATGGTGTAAGATGGATACATGGATATACTTACTGACTACCCATGAAACAGGACCAAATAATATTGTATCCATTTTGTCCAACATCCAACTATCCAACAATCCAACCAACCAAACCACACTACTCGTCATAAGAAGAGAAGAAAAAAAATGTACATTTTACGGCGAGCGAGAAGAGATGCATACTTGTTTCGTTTGAGTAAGTAAAGTAGTGAAATAAAATATACACGCAGCAGCAGCAGCAGCAGCCGAGCCAAGCAAGCAAAGCGTTTTCACATAGCACTACTCTTACCACTCTATCAAAAACTACACAAGAAATATACACAAGCAAATAAAAATAATAATAGCAAATCCAAAAACCATTATTATTACTTATTAGTAATACTTCTACACAAATGCCAATTATGTTTAAAGTGTGTGCTGATTAGTATTGAATTTGTACTACTTGTTATTATTGTTATTGTCCTCTGCTGATTGACAGTTTATTATATTACTTCTTTCGTTTTTGGTACTTGCTTCCCAAACGACGACCAAGACCACCCGATGAAATTATGTGACAGAAAGAAAGAAAGAATTGTTTACACGAAATATATTATAAAGAAGCAAGAAAATAAAGTTGTTACAAAAAAATAATTATAATGCTTGTTGTATAATTACTAAGAAAAATGTGTTTTTGTGTGTGTATGTTTATATGTGTGTTCCAATACAATTATAATTGATTGAATTGAGGAAATTGTTATACTTCCAAAATAAGAGAGCGAGGGAAATTTTTTATTATTTTTCCGGAGGAGAAATGTAGAGAAAAAAAAGTAAATGTAAATGAGGAGGAGTAAAAAAATGTGTTTGGGAAAGGTGGTGGTGGAAGGAATGGTTTGGTGCATGGTTGTGATTTTTATGTGCCATAATATTCAACGCCACTTGTGATGTCGTGAAAAAAGGGAAAATAACGACACGACACGACATCGACGGTTAAAATTTTTGTTGATTTTTTTACCAGTAAAAAAAATCACTCCTTCTGCCAGTCGAGCAGAACGGAACAAAAAGTTGTACAAATGAAATCGAAAGCAGAAAGAAAAAAGCAGCAGTTACTACCGCCACAGCTACTACTTCAACAATTAGCAGTTAATCTACCATCATCGTAGCAGAGTGAAAAATATAAAGAAAGAAAAAAAGAAATCAAAAGAGTGAGTGGAAGGAGAGTAAAAAAAGAGTTGTTTCCAAAAAGCAAACGCGTGGAAAAAACCTCCTCCTCCTCCACCACCTCCATAAATAATCGCCTCCAAGAATATCATCTTTGCTGGAGGTGAAAAAAACAAAGTTGGTGAAGCAAAATGGAAAGAAAAAATCCGAGGAAAAGCCCTGTTGGAGGAGGTGGTGCTCAGCCCAAGGTGTCTAGGAAAAGGAATAAAAATGGGATAAGTAAAATCAAAGAGGAGAAGCCACCTGTCGGAGGAGATCCTTCTGGAGGGTCGGGGGGAGGTGGTGGTCCTTCCAATTCGGGAGGTCCTGATATGGGCGATGGATCATCCATTCCAACTCCTTCAAATAAAGGCCTTCATGACGATATTATGATGAATGGAAGTGATATAAAAATGGAAAACCCGTCGACACCTCAGCTACTCGATAGTAAAAATGAGTGCCCGCCAGATATACCACCGCTTCCAGAACTTGGTCATCCAGATTTTCCAGACTGTAAGTTTTCAAGTTTAACCGTTTTTACATGTGTGATGCAAAATAATATTATTCTGGTCAACGTTATTCGAAAAAAAGCTGTATGAAAAAAGTGACAACATTATATGGCATGTGTCCAAAGTCCAAGGATTTTTTTGCAGTTCGCAATATCTTAAAAAAGTCATAAAAATTAGTAAGAAAAGTTGGAGAGGTTGCGTGAAGAGATAAAAAGTTTCCGGGCTATTAAGTACAAGTCATAATACCGTCTGCGGTCTTGTACCACATAATACCTGATAGCTTTGCTGTGTGTGCAAATTCTTGAGTTTGTTAGTCGTATGTGTAGTTATGCGTAATAAAAAACGCTGTAAAGTCGTAAAATCTTTTGTGCGTCAACTCAGAAGTTAATCACGTGTCGGAGGAAATATTCAAGAGAAAAAGGAGTATTATTATTATTATGTTAGGAATATTAATATTCAATGTCACCCACCACGAGGAAGATGTGTAATAATAGCATGTAGGCATAGTGTCATGCTATATAATAAAAAATTGGATTTTTACAATCCATTGTCCTTTTTTGCACTTTTGTCAGCGTTCCGAATACCGTTCTTCCGCATTAGTTGTTTGGACGTTTCAGTGTCAATGTCAACGTTAGTTTTTTTGTATTCTTATTTGGGTGTTTTCTTATTCTTTTTTTGTGTAGGTAAACCTCCAATGAACTACAATTGCTACAACCCACACTACAATAATAATATGCCTCCCAATAACATGAACATGTCTCCACATCCTTCGGGTCCTGGACCTGGAGGCCCTGGGGATTACTGCCCGCCTCATCCCCAACAACAAGGTCAACAAGGTATGATGGGGGGATATCCGCCACCTCCTCAGCAACAGCAGCCGCAACCACCGCAGCAGCAACAACCTCCCTCTTCCACAAAGCAGCAGCCCAGTACAATGGAAGCCCAGTATATGCAACAACAAAGCCAGATATTTGTGTTTTCTACAAAATTAGCCAATAAAGCTGCCGAAGCAGTTTTTCAGCAGCAATATCCTTCCATAATTGCGTATCACATGTCACAACCTGTCACGAGGAAGTTTCTAGAGGTAAGAATGCACTTTTTCGAAATTTATGGTCATAAATATCCTTGCATTAAGTAATTAAATGTATTTACCTTCAGAAAAATCCTTTTAAGATGAATAACTTCGGAAGACAATTTCAAGGAAATCCTAACTGGCCGCCGCCTCAAAGTGGAGGTGGCGGCGGCGGTAGTGGTGGTGGTGGTGGCAAAGTAAAAGGTTCAAAAGGCGGACAAATGATGCAAATGCCTCCTGGACCTCCTCCTCAAAATATGCCTCCAGATTTTAACCCTATGCATCAGGGACCTCCTCCACCAGGAGGTCCTGGTTGGAATACTCACAACAATTCTCCCGTAAATAAAGAAAATTTTAATTGTCTAATATTTTTATATTGAAAAAATACTGTTCAAGTTAAATACATTTGATTTTTTAATTATAGAAACCTCCCCAACCTGGTTATCCGAATTATTACGATGGATCGCCGTACTGTGGCCAGTCTCCCCAAGGTCCTGGAGGACCCGGAGGACCTATGGGACCGTGTCCTGGCGGTCCTCCCCCAAACGGCCCACCGGGCGGTCCAGGAGGTCCTGGTCCGGGAAACCAGCCACCGGGATACTTTGGGGGACCGAATGCTCCTCCAGGGTGTCCCCCTGGCCCTATGCCAACTGGTGTTAAAATACCCGATGAAAACCTCACTCCTCAACAACGTATGCATCGAGAAGAGCAACTAGCAAAAATGAGGAAGATGCATGCGCTTTTATTTCCAGAAAATGATCATCCGCAGAATCAAATGCCTGGAGACCCAAACTGTCCGCCAATGCCTCCTCCTGAAAATATGGATCCCTATAACATGCCTGTAAGTCGTGCATTGCTGCTTCGCGCCTACATTGATTGATGAAGTACTTCAGAAACTTCAAAAAAATTACTTGTGTCAATTTCAGAATGAACCTCCGCCTGGTGGCCCAGGAATGGGGATGGACTCATGGCCTGGTGGTCCGGGAAACGGGCCGCCGAATAATAAACCGCCTGGAAATGAATGGTCATCTAATAATAGCAACTTCTTTATGGATGGCCAACAACCTCAACAAGGCTTGAAGCCTCCCAACGGCCCACCGGGAGTGGGTCCTCAAGGAAACGGCCCTCGATCCAGTAAACAAGGGGGTGGTAGTATACCTAGTCCGGCCACTCCACTGACTCCTGGGAGTTCTTGCGGGGGACCTCACAGGTAGATCACAAACCTTTTTATCAAACTGTGTTTTGAAAAAAATGTTTTCTCGCAGAATGTTTTTAATAATTTCAACTTGTTTCATTTGCTATTATATGTAGGCCTTCCCCGCACTCTCCACTGCCAAATGATCCCTTGTACCCTGGAGGTGGCGGCCATTCGTACTACCCTTCCGGTTACTATAGTCCACAGGTTGGTCAAGTGCAAGACAGTTCGCCCAACACTGCCGTCCAACGTAAGGATTCGGAAAGTAGTAATAGTGATGGAGGTAAGAGTAGGAAAGAAAAATCGTCGTGTTCCATTTCGCCAACTTCATCGGCACCGCCTTCTGTAAAGGAAGCTAATCTGATGCCTGTGCCCTCACCACAACAAATTCAATATTTAAACGTTTTTGAAGGCCAGGAGCTGACAATACAGAAGCAACCAAATGTAGGACTGGCTGATCACAACAGTGATGCTTCCCCCGTGTAAGTTACACAACTTTGAATGACATAGTTTTGATTTTTTAAACTTAAGTTGGACATTTGTTTGATAATGGTTATTGAATATTATAGGATGCCTTCCTCCAGTATGGATGTCAATCCCTCAACCCCCCATTCAGGCCAGCAACAAAAACCATCCCATTCGGCTCCTCCGACTCCAGTATCGATGGCATCATCTGGTAATCAAAAGTCCACCCCAGAAGTTCCAATCACGTCCAATAGCGGTAGCTCAAAAGTATGTAGAAAAAATAACCCATCCATCTTATGACACTTCTCAACCATGTTATTTCTCAGTAGTCGTCTTTCATTGAGCACACTCACGGACTGTTGTTTTGTTGTTGATTAGACCCGACCCGGTAGCGTTGGACCTGTAGTAACCCCTAAAAATAGTACGACTCCAAATCCAAGCCCGCAGGGTGTAGACAAAACGTCACAACCAGGCACTCCCTTACAAATGAATTTAGACGGACTGAAATCAAGCAGCTCAGGCAACTTCGGACCCATGGGTCCTGCAACAAGTAATAGTGGACCTTCGTCGTGTAGCATGATGAAACAAGGCATGCATATGGGTATGGACGGACCTCATCCAGATGGACCAAGCAACGGGCCTTTTGGAGCGGTTTCCAATCCTAATGTCCCTATTAATCCAAACGATGGACCACCCGGCCCTCCAAAACAAGCTTTCGATCCAATCTCCTCCATGGTACAAATGTCTCAGCAGCTTACTGGGGGTAATGGTACCCCACCAAATCCCTCAGGGAGTAGGTAAGTGGGAGAAACGGTTTACTGAATACTTATTGAGTATAATAGGTTTATTGATGTGATTGCCAACTGAAATTATTTTTACTATTTGTGTTAGCATGAACGCCAACGGTGGTTATGGTATGAACGCTCCTGGTGGACCTCCGATGAATCCGAATATGGTGAATTTCAATACATCTATGCATAGTGTACAGGTAAGCAAACTATTGAGTAGTTGCTGCATAATATGGTTACATATAATCTAATCTGGTTACTCGATAATATTTCTTCATAGAACGTCGACGGTGGAATGGCTATGGGTGGCCCTCAAACAGTAAACAATACATACGTGAATGCCACAATGACGATACAACAGATGAACATACAGAATATCCCTCCATACATGAACGCAGGCCCAGGAATGGGTCCTATGGGTCATCAAATGGGCAATCACATGGGGCAGCAGATGGGCGGCGGCCCAATGGGTCATATGCCTCCAATAAGCGGTGGCAATATGAGTGGTGGACCACCCCCAATGGGAGGTGGCCCTCCACCTAACATGTCACAACAAATGGGCCCCATGGGTCCTATGGGTCAGCAAATGCCTCCTGGGATGGGTCCAATGGGCCCTTGTGGTGGCCCTCCAATGCCAGGAGGCCCCAGAGGCGGTCCTCCACCTCAGATGGGTTATGGTAATCAACCTCCTCCACCCAGAATGGGGCAAAGTGGTGGCGGCGGCGGTGGTGGTGGATCAAATAGAAATAGTCCTTATGCAAGAATGCCTAATAATCCTAATGGCCCTCCAAGAGCTTTCGGTGGAACCAATATTCAGGTGAAACCAAATGCCCCCAACACAATACAGTACCTTCCTGCGAGACCACCTCCTCCTCACAATCAAGGTCCTCCAGGTATGTGTTCGCAATCAGGAGTGATGGGTGGACCAGGACCGGGACCTGGTCCAGGACCTGGCGGCCCAGGCGCTCCTGGTCCAAACAGACCCAACCTTGACTTTCTCCAACGATACACGAATCCCAACACTGGTCCCGTCGTCAATGTAAATATGGGGGTAAGTTTTAACGAATCTATTTTTCGCTGTGTTACTAGTTGGTTGGTATTGGTTGGTTAGTTTTTTTACCATGACACCAGAAAAGTGTAACCTTTTACGTGCTTACATTCCATTGATTATTATCGTCACAAAAAACGTCGCGTCTTGTATAGTGCATTTACCTCATCGAGTTAGTTTGCAACTACGACTTGCTTACGTCTAGTCATCCGTCCGGCCAAATTTACTACCAAAATTGATGAACTTGAATGGCTTCATGCAGTTGATGCATGTTTCTGTTTTGTTAAGAGTTTATTCGCCAATGAAGATTTCTTAAGATTTCTTAAGATTAGCTAGAAACATGTGCGCATTAGTATAGAGTTTTAATATGTGTATGACAGTATGCCGATGACTAGGACTACTGCATGGGTAACATGATAGGACATTGTCTTTTAGAAAATATCATCCAAGCTTGGCATTTTTATCATCTAGTTCCATCTAGTTCTTTTTTGCTTTATTTTAGTATGTTCAAACTTCTTGTTTTTTTATTATTATAAAAGCCTATTAATACGCAGATATACTTTTCCCCTTGAATAATGAAATTTTATAGGAAGGTTAAGCAACTCTTCTTCATTCCATATGTAATTGCTAAGTTTGAAGTTTTGTGGATTTATTTTCATTACCACCAACTTCTATAAGTTTGCTCACTTTTCACAATATATCTACTTCTAAAAGTATTTGGTCATGCATCCGATTCGTCATGCTTGCCGAGCAGGTTATTGTTGCTTGAAATTTCGCCTGAGGCAGTTTCACATACCTGTTGAACTAACAACAACATAAACACCACTCCATATAAGATAAATATCATTACTAGTGTCCATCCCATGCATAAGTATGCTTGCTCATGAAATGTCTTTAGTGCTAATCTAATGATGTGCATTTTCTCCTTTTTTTAGATGAATGTAAATGTGAACATGAGCGGCGGCAACCGCATGCCGTACAGTGGGCTTCCCTCCGGTTCGGGTGGTATGGGAGGAAATAATGGACCTTCACCGGGATGTGGCTCAATGAGGGGACCTCATCCTGGGGGACCCGGTATGATGGATCAGGGGCCTCCAACTGGTCCAGGTATGAAGGGTCCTCCTGGCGGATATCCAGGTGGTCCACCTCCAAGTGGCCCTCCTCAACTACCTCCATCTGATCCTGCGTATGCCCAACAATTTCATCACTTTCAACAACAACTTTACGCAACGGGGTCGAATAACGGGAGGAATCCGATGCAACCCAACGTCCAAAACAATCCGAATACGCCACCAAACCAATCTTTCTTCAAGTAATTAAAGTCTTCAACATATAATATTAGTTTACAATTATATTGCAATCAGGGCTGCATAGATATTAGATAGCTGCGTACACACGTAACAAAAAATTATAAACTAAGTACTTCCCAAGTAGACTTTCATTCCTCTTACTAAGAGGAAAAAATATCTTGCATTTAGTAATCTCAACTATAATACTCGAATAACCCTTATTCCAAAACTACTTATTTGTTGTAGGTTAAACGAATTAATTCAGTTGCTAGATTTACATGTAACTTAGAATTACTAATGTCCAGGATCTTTTATTTTGTACACCGCACAAGCTTTTCTGTTTCAGTATATTATTTTGTGTTTTGAAATTTTGAAACTTATGATTGTCTCCTTTTCTGTTGATTCCTTTGATTATTAGCTTCTAGAACGTAATGATTGAGAGAGAAGGCTCGTTGAATCCATCATAAGTCGCTTCCTCCTCACTCGCATCGCACACACAAACACAGATACATGATGCAGCTGGCTGGAAGAAATTGGTTAATTCATGGAGGTAACGAAGAATAAAAAATAATGATCTTCATCAGTTCAACCGTAACTTCAAATTACATACTATAAGAACGAACCTATTTATTTTCCTGTACAACTGTTTTTATTGTCATATTCTATTACAATCTTTTCAACCAGTCTCCTATACCATATCATTTTTTGCCTTCTGGTAATTCAATTGGATTAATTTATTCCATCTTAAACTTATTGCAATATTAGTCGTACCGTTGTCGAATTGGACTTTTTAGTTTCCTTTTCAAGCCTTCTTTTAATACATTTTTTTCATGATTAGCATGTATCCTACTCCTCCGTATATATGACATGTTTATCAGGAACTTTCATTTTTAAGGACGAAAACTTGAAACAAGGTTCGTGATCTGGTGCAATAATTTGTTACAAAAACAATAGTAATAACTATACATTAATGTAAACGTATTCTAGGTAATTTTCATAGATTTTTTTAGCTATTAATATTTATATACGTACTACGTACACAGTAGTTTTACATAAGCGATAAGCATCAATACGTGGCATGAAAAAATAATATACACTATTCTCAAGTTAAGACATGATAAGGCTCTGAAAAAACACAAGCATAATATTATGTATGTGGTGAATCGACTGTTAAATATTTGTAAGACCAGAGGTATTTTACACAGAAACCATTGTTCTTATCAGCAGCGGATAATTACTTTGTTGTCATAGGAACACCTGCATTACATGTTTAAGCATTTAATAATTTTTGGATTTGCAGGCAACTAGCACTGCATTGCAATTAAAGTAGGATGCAACAGTCAAGCCGTAACAAGGCTGAAAAATAAGCAATCATTTTTAACTCTTTTTAAAAGTAATAATAATTAGAAAGACGCAAACTGTGTTTCATATTAGAATTGCATAAAAATACATACATTGTAGACTTTCATATTTCAATAGAAATCTATTACTGACATGACACGTAAAATAATCTACTTAAAAGCTGTCTTGGTCAGGTCAGCATCACAATGTCGCACTCTCGAGACTAGTGAAGTCACAAAAAAACAGATCTACATAAATAAATTATGATTCTAATAATAACTTTATATCTTAAATAGTTAAGAGAAGTAACGATATTTGCTCTACTAAACTTTCATTGCTGCATAAGTGCATAGTAATGAAAATGATTCTGCAACCCGCGGCAACTAATTTTGTTTTTCAAGACGACTAGTAAGGAATGCAGCTCTTTATAGAAATTTAAGTAAAGAAACGTTTAAAATTCTTTATATATTGTTCTTCATAAATGTTGATATGATGAACCGAGAGCCTAATTTTTTAAACTGGACAAAGACAAACTAAAAATAAATATTCGTAAAAATTGTTATACATTTTCTGGTACATGATGAATATATGGAGCATAAAAATACAGCATTTAAATGAAATGAAAGTTGCCTGGCACAGACTTAAGACGGATTTTATCATTCTAAAAAAGAATGGTTTTCTTCTTCTAGAGACAGTACAATGATTTGTTTTTATAGATTATCACTTGCATTTTGCGCTTGCATAATATATACGAAAGTTGTAGACTTTTTAATTGTTGATTAAATAAGGAAACATTTGTGAGATTGTGATTGTGACAAGAAAAAACTATAGTGTAGTCTAGTATTCTAAATTCTATCTACTTTTTTGCGGAGGAAAAACATAAGACAAGCCATTGTGCAATATTTTGAGAAGGGCTGGGATTGGAATATTTTGAAGTGGATTAACTTTCTCTACTTTTTACTATGGAATGTTTAGGGACGATAGAAGACTTTTTATAATTTGTATACAGTATAGTAGATGTTATTAAAAAGGCAAGTCTTTAACTTTCTAAAAAATTCTTCTTTCGCTAGTTTGTACAAAAAAAGTTGTTGATAAAAAACACTGAAAATTTGCGAAACCGTGGCGATGCCTTTAAAAAGCAATATAAGTAGAGGTACAAACATTTTAAAACTCATTTAAAATGCATTCTTTTTTAATAAAGGAAAGGGCGCCGCTGTACCGTGATGATATTCATTGTAAAAGGTTTTCCCATGAAAAAATGGTTCCTTCTTTAAAACGAATGTTTGTTAATGTTTCAAATGAACGAAGAAAGGTTTGGCAATAAAAAATGCGAGTATAGGAATTCTTCCATAGTGGCTTGGCTTCCAGACAAAAAAAAATGTGCAATTTTATATGCTTGGTAGGTATCCTCTTGTACTTTTACCATTTTAGTGAGATTTTTGATTTCATAATTACTAGGGAAACAAACGAGTCACAAAATTAGAACAGCATTTTAAAGAAGCATTTTGCTGATGCACAACAATATATTGCATTTACGCAGGCTAAACAATGTCATTAATCATTATAATTTTAGTTAATTATGCCTCTGTGCTCTTCTTCTTGCAGTTCTGTCTTGCATCGTATCTCATCATAATTATCTCTGAACAATAATGTGTCAATCTACAAGCCATTGCCATAGTAATATTTATAATGTTTAGCTGTTATTTAAATGGGAAGACGAAATTCAATAATTTTGTATATTTACAAGTGTAGAATTTATACAGTTTCTTACAAAAAAATAATGTGTCATGTAACTGCGTAGGCTACGGTTGAATTTTTCAATTGAATTGTGAAAGAGGAGGTCTTAAGCTTTAAAAATATGTAGACGGTTACAAATTATGAATTTGGCTCAAGAAGGTTTCTACTTCCATAGAATTGCATGCAATTAGATTACATATATGCCTAAACCTTATCACATTACTTGGCTATTTCCCTCAATTAAAAGTCAATGCTTTCAAAGGATCTATAATTTATGCGATTTACAAGTTCATTTTACAAACTTATCCCGTATTCGACTCGCCATTTAAGCTTTATCATTGAATCGTTAGTGAATCGCCATATAATTTATTGTCCAGAAACAAATGCAACAACGAAGTGAGCCTATCCTAAAAAATCTTTCTTTATCATACATGTATCGTAATTTTAATTGGCTTAATTTTTCGTTGTCATCATCTGCCTTCTGCACAATCTGCTTCATGATTTTTTGCTAATTATTGTTGTTAAAATATTATGCCCGAAGATTTCAACTGAATAATTGAAATGAAAAATGTACTAAAAATAGGCAGCATTTGTACTGTAAAATTTACAGCTAAAATAGAATGAATTGAGTGTAAAATGAATGTAACTGAATGTAATAAAAGCGTATGGAAGAGCATCGTATCATGTAAGTATTCCATAAGAAAAAGAGTACGTTTAATTAGTAATAATAATCTAGTAATAAGTAAGAAAAAATAATATGATCTGCGATAATAAATACAAGTATGCAACTATTTAGTATTTGTAACTGTTACACTTTTCGAATATATGACATATTGTGTAAAAAATATAATGTAAATGTACATATGTAAATGTAATATGTTATGTTGTTTTCTCGTAAGTAAGTAACTAGCATTTAAAATGAAGAATAAGCAGCTAAAAAACTGTCTATTTTATTGCATAAAAAGTAATGTATGTTTTACTGCTATAAATATATATCCAATATAATGTAATAATGATTATTTAAAGAAAAAATATTTAAGACAAGCGGCTTACTTACGTTGTTTTTATTAACGGAAACGTAGTATTTAGGAAGATATTAAGAAAAAGAGAAGAATTATTAAAAAATATGCACATAATGTACATATTACAGAATAATATAGTAATAATCTACATAAAAAATTGTAATGTCGGAGGACTCTGTTTTGCATTTATAAATATAAAATAAATATATATATATATTATACATATATATATCTCATATAAACAGAAGAAAAAATTGTGTCATTTTTGTTGTTTTGTTGTTATTTCATCGGAATTCGAATGTCATGATGGTGACGACTGTACTTATACATAAGTACGTGATTGTCTAATGGGATGAAAATGAAGGTGAGTTTCTTTTTCAAAAATTGCCAGAATAATTGGTTAATTAAAATGACTTTCATCAGCGAGTTTATTAAAATTGCTCTCGAAAAATTATGGCTATACACAGTTCAGTTTTTTTACAATATCATAGTACATTCATAAAACTGTATTTCACAATGATTACTTTAACAGAAGAACAGTTCATACATAAAGTGTCATCCAACAACATATTTCCTTATTGATCAATATATTTTGTTCTTTTAAAAATGTATTTGTTTTACATTGTAATTGGTCACACTAACTAAAAATGGATAATTTTATATTTTTATACAATTTTACATGTTTTTCTTTATCTACAGAACAACTCACTAAAAATAGTTGTAACAATGCTTACCAAATAATAACTTTTACTACGAGAAATTAAAGCAATCGTAAAACTTAAAGTTTGGGTTATTTTTTATTCATTATGACAAAAAAATGCCTGTTAGAATTGTTCACCTTTGCATCTTGCACTTATGATGCATTAATATTACAATATAAAGCTATTCAACTACTATTTAACACAACTTTGTACAGCTGTCAAACAATTCAAAATCAGAAAATTATACAGACAATTTCTATAATTTCAGTCACCTGGTCAAAAAAGTTCCGATATATTTTATTTCCTTCTTTGTTAATTTTTATACCCAA
Source organism: Entomobrya multifasciata (assembly GCA_034693345.1). Classification (NCBI taxonomy): domain Eukaryota; kingdom Metazoa; phylum Arthropoda; class Collembola; order Entomobryomorpha; family Entomobryidae; genus Entomobrya; species Entomobrya multifasciata. Next base: position 12,856 of record JAQFXM010002828.1, read on the forward strand.
TTAATCATTGATTTCAGGGATATGTAGGTACAATAATATTTAAAATAATCATGATGAGTTTCTAGTATGATTTTCAAATTATGTTAGTCTTTCAATTTTGTCTGCTGAACCAATAACTTATCCTAAAAACCTTAAAAGTGTATTTAATTCTGCGGTAAAACACTAAAGGAAATATCAATACATTGGAATTACCCTTAAAAGACAATTTACTTTATTTTATGATAACATTTAAGTCTCAAAACTGCTGAGAAACATACACGCTTTCACTGAAAGAATATATCTTTTAATGTTTTCTACTTCTTCTGAAAAGTCGACTGAAGAATCCTCTTTTCTTTCCTTCAGACGGTCCAGTTTCTCGACTAGTTATAGACTGTGCCTCGTCATCTCGTATTTCTGGACCCTCATGAATAACTGTATCAGTTGCTTGGGTTTTATCTGTATCGATTCAGAAGACAGTATTTTTAATTCACCAATGCACACATGCATATATAATTTAGTATAGAAACAACTTACGTTTGCGAAACTTGTTGAACATGTTCCTAAACGTGCTCGTCCTTCTTTGCACTGGTGGTGGCCTACAGTTAAGGGGTAACGTGGATGACTGGCCCCGTGAAGAGAAGCTTTTGGTCAAACGTTCATGTGTCATGGCATCAATAAGATTCTCTTGGGACCGACTGGCGTAGCCTCTTGGAAAACTTGGTGGAAGTACGTCTAGAGAAAGTTGATAATAATTATTAAACACTCGTTTTTTATGTACTCTTGTTATTTGAAGTCTCAATATTTTAGTTACCTTCATCGTAAGGCCGATCATACATAGCCCAAATATTTTTCTTATTGTGAAGGAATTGAGACACAGACATGCTCTCCACAGGGCTTGGACAATTTCTTGTGATTCGTTGAGATAACAGGTCAAGAGCAGCTTTACCATCTAGATTGTGTGCTGGAGTGGGGTGAACCGAGTCTCCTACCAACACACTTGCATTTGGCGATGCTACTATTTTTAGTCCTGGTTCCTCACCATCCACTATACTTGTAGCTGGAGGGGGTTCAGGAATGAACGTTGGCGGTTGTTCTTCGAGACCTTCTATTATTGAGTCTTCATCTCGAGGATCGGAAATGAGTAGGAACGAAAGACGCTTTTTATCATTACCGCATCCATCCTCTTTACTCGTCTCATTTTTGCATTGCTCCCGTTTTACTATTGGGGTAGACGTCATCAGTGGTTGCTGATGTACCTACAAAAAAGACAGACAGCCATTATTTAAAATTAAGATGGATTTAATCTCTAAACCAAATACGACATATGAATAAAAAAGTTTCCCACTAACGATTTCGTCAAAGCTACAAGTTTCCTCCAAAATACTACTATTCTCCATCTCATTTCTTGTATGAAATACAACAACATTTTCCCTGTTTTCCTGTTTCTTTTGGCCAGTGGAAGAAGAGGACTTGGATGTACAGCTCTTGATATTGTCCTTTTCAATTTTTTCTCCACTACTTTCTTCCGGATCAAGAAGACCTTCGGTTGCTTTCAGAAACATTTTAACGACCGATTCAAGCTCTTCACTTGCTGAATGATGGTCCTCCGCATTTGCTGCTTCATTCTGGTTTTCCACTGTTTGATCGAGTGAAGTGGTTCCCGTCAAGATGTTTGTTGAGGTAGCATTTTTGTTAAGCTCACTCACGTTTCGCTTAGGCATACTCGAACTACCTTGGTCGTCACGAACAGCCAAGTTTTTGTCACTGGAATTATCACTAATCTTTTCCCATAAATCGAGGACTTCTTGTTGAGACTGGGAACAATTTTTCTCTGCTTCTTTGTCCTTTAAATGCTGATTGGTTACAAAGTTGGATTGGGATGATGTCGTTGCTGTCGTCATTGTCTTTGTTGTTGTCAAGTCGTTGTTGCTTTCACTTTCTAATGTCGAGTTAGCCTTATCGTCTTGACCAATTTGTTTTTGTCCAAGTGCAACCGAAATGTTGGAAGTAGTATCGTTGCTGTTGGATGGGGAAGGAGAAAGAATGAAAGTTTGCTGTTTCTGGAATTTATGACGTTTTGACACGCTACCCCCAGCGGAAGACTCATGTTGTTGTAAAGAAGCAGAATTAGAGTTAGCAGGACAAGTTATCGTGGTAGTAGCAAAAATACTTGTATCATCATTAGCGTTACTTGTACCTACAATTAAAACTTTCTTCGCATCATCATCACTGCTATTTTTGGTTGTTATTGTTACACTGGAATTTTTCTCAGTTTGACTACAATTATTACTTTCCTTGTCAGTAGGACCAGGGATTGTATTAGCTTTGTTATTTTTATTATTAATTACGGAACTAGATTTTGATGATGAAGAAGCACCCTGTTGTGAGCGAATATCTGAACTTTGGTAATGTAAGTCTGTATCTACGTAAGTGGTAGTGTCAATACTAGCCTTGTCTGTTTGTTGTCGGGATTTTTTGTCGTCTGTGGCAGTCGTCGCAGTTGAGATACTCCATGCAACCGGTTGTTTCTTATTCTCTGCGTTGTTACTGGAGGAAGAGTTCCTTCGGGAAGACGGCAATGAAGTGGATCGCAAAGGATTGGCCATCATCGCTATTTGATTATTTGTCACACAACGACCACTACTGCCAGTATCACCTGCAGACAATTTTCTGTCACTTCCACCTCCCGTCACGCTAAGGTTCCCTTGTACTTCGGACGAGAAAGGAATGAAAAAGGAGCACGGTTTTGGAAATGTTGGGCTTGTGCTGTCATTTTGATGACCGTTTCCACCGGATCCGATCCGATCTTTGGTGCTGTTGTTTCGTCCAATATTAGCGTTCGCGTATACTGTGGGTTTGGGAATTCGGGAGACTTGACTGTTTGATTTTTTAACTTGATTTGAGGAAGCAGTTTTCACCATTATTTCATCGCTCTCTGTATTGTTAAAGGGGATCACAAAACTTGTTGCTGCACGGACTACCACCCTTTCACCCAAATTATTTGGCATTTTTCCTGAAGACTGTGAAAGTAATGCCATCTCATCATCCCCTTCCAACGAGTCGTCCGAAAAGTAATCAGTTTTTTCTGTGGAACTCCTTCCCGCCATGGAAGTTGAGGTGGCATTAGCCCTCCTCCCACCTTTCTTCTGATGAGGTGGATGAGCTATGCTTCCACTTGTGTTGCTACTGCTGCTCATGCTATTTCTGTCAGCAAAATTTCCCTTCACCCCAACTTTGCCCTGAGTAGCATCACCAATCTTTACATTTTGCGATGGGGAACGGGAGTTTGATCTTCCATTTTCATCTTCCATATCAGTATCCTCATTTAAGGTAACCGATAATCTCTTCAGCTCAGCCTTTGAGAAGGTTTCGTTTTCAATAAATTCCTCTGGCCAGTAGAGTGGCGCCTCATTTCTGTTTATCATGCTCAAGTAGCCATCATCAATTTCCAACGTTGTATTATTCTGCTGCTGGTGCTGTGAACCAACTGTTGCTCCTGCAAAAATTGGTTGCTTGTTTGCAAGTTGCATGTTGCCCCGTCCTTCGTTCCGTCCTCTCCCTCTGAGTACTACCACGGCTCCATTTGTGGTTATCGTTCTACGTCCATCCTTCGTCTCAGACTTGTCCATTTCAATAAGCTTATCATTTTCACAAGTCCCTTCCTTACTGTCCTTGCTGATGTTACCTTCACTATTATCATTGCCAGGAGATGATCCATATGAAGCTTGTTCTTCTCCACTAGCATTGTTGTCAGTACCACCAACAGTAAAAATGTTTGTTGGGTAGTCCTGAACAATGTTTTCGTGAAACACGTCCCCACAATTGTTTTCTGAACTGCTGCTACTTTTCACACTGACAGAGCCACTACTGCTGCTACTTCGGCTACTACTGCTAGCACTGCCCACACTATTATTTTTCCCTGTACCTTTCATCATCATCATCATCCTCATCATTTGGGATTGATTAGGTAAGCTACCATTTTGACCTTCTCCAAACGCAGGTTTGGAGATTCTAGAACGCCCTCTTTTCCCACCACCAGCCCCACTTGTACGTCTCGTCTTTTCCAAAACTTTACTGTCACTTGCTGTTTCCTCGAAATCAGTGTCAGATGACTTGTTTCTCATAAGAATGTCTGGATGACAAGTTTTAATGGGTGAGGTATTTGAAGAGATGTCACCCTCGCCAATGTCATCTTCAAAATCTTCATCATATTCAAGTTCCTGGTCACAGCGATCACGCTCATCCTGCTCAGTCCCAATTTCCACAGAGTTAATTGGAGAATGGTGAGAGGACATTGTGACCGGAATACAAGAAACTTCACTTGGATACACGTTCATCTCACAATCCGACGATCTCCCAATATTGGCATGTGGGATGAACTGATTTTGTAAATCTGCAAAATGATTTGCAGGAATTGGAACTTCCGTTCCAGGAGATGGAATTTGCTGACGTATTCTGGGTTTCGGGATCATTTGCTGTTGGTGTTGCTGCTCTTGTACTGGATTTTGGTGACTTTTTCTTGACTTTGAAGAGGGTGCGCCGCCAAGATGCCCATTGTTCTTCCCGTCAAATGAATCTCCGTCAACGAATGTGTTGTGATTACTGGTAACACTTAAGCTGACACCTGAAGAGCTTGTGAAAGTGGAAGATGGGCTGCTGCTACTGACAACATTTGAGTTTTGTATGGAAACTGGTAGCTCGGCTCTTCGGCTATTTGGAGACGAAATATTTTGTGAGGCTAGAACAACATCTTCGTAAATCTTCTTTCTGCGATTGTGATTTTGTTCGTTTGGAACCGGTGAAGAATAAGGGGAGGAGGTTGTCGAAACAATTGTTGTGTGTGGCTGTTGCTGTCCATTCCAGATTTTCCTGCCAGATGAAGACAAGCATTCTGCCAAAGCGAAATTCCCATCACCCTTATTAATTATTTCACATTTTGCTGGAATTCCTTTACGAGGAATAACTCTTGGAGACTTTTGATGATGACCTCTTCCACTACCACCATCCACTTCACCACCCATGTAACAACTAGTACTACCATGATCACTACGATCACTGTGATCAATGGTACTACTGGACATTCCATTGTTGCTTGATTCTGAACAACAGAATGGGCTTTCTGATCGCACTGGTTTCGCCAATTTCGGATCTGTAGCGTTGTCATCATCGAGAAAACATGTTTTTCTAGTTTTTCGAAGCGATCTTGGAAGATTCTTTTCTGATGGGAAATTCCACTGTTCCTCATCACAACCTTTCATCATCATCATTGTAGCAAGAGAGGAAGACACTCCACTGCTGCTACTTTGCCCCAGGCTAGATTTCCCTTCAGAAACGGTTATGTAAGTTGATGAAACTCCAGCAGGTCCAGTGTTCATATTAGAAGCAGTATCCTTCATAAACTTTCCATTGGAGTGGTGATGATGATGCTGCTGCATTATTGGACTTTCTCTACTGCCCATCTCCGACTCTGTCTGCGAAATAGGTACGAGTGTTGTATGAAATGTATTATCTTTTGGCTGATGATGAACTACCATTTGTTGAGGTTGAGACTGGTTTGTTGGCTGGAAAATTCCCATGTTCAATTGAGAACGTATTTTTGCAACATTTCCAGAGACAATTCCTTGCTGAGCTGGTGGTGCAGAAGATGTGGTCTGTGTGCAAGAAGATGAAATATCTGCCTGTGACTCAATTACAGGCACCATAATAGATGCCCTACTGGAATGACTAGACGTCGTAATAGTCCCTTTACCACAGCTTACAGATGAGTCTCGATTGAAGTTATTACCAGAAGTAATTTTTGGAATGAGAATTTCATAGCTTGTTCCTTTGCTGTAGGTTCCACCACCAACGGCGGCGGCGGCAGAGGCAACTCCCTTGCCATTGTTATTTTGTTGGCTGACCTTGTTTTGACTACTGCTAATGTTTCCATTCATTTCAACAACGTTGGAAGAGGGTGGTGCGACTGAAATTGCTTTGATTGGTGCTGGTGATGATGAAGACGAAGGCACCGACGCTGACATTTGGTTAGCGTTCTTCTTCTTACTTTTGTTACAGTTGTTACTGTACTTTTGACTGTATGGCGACACGGTAACAAGTCCTCCTCCACTTTTCTGTTTTTGAGTTTGTTTCGATTGTGACGAGGAAGACGACGACATGCGGGGGGAAGATGTCGAAGAAGACACTGACACTGACTCCACCACAGGAATCTGAATCAAGTGACTAGTATTTATTACAGGGCTGTTGTTATTATGATGATTGCTACTTCTATTATCATTGTGTCCACTTTCCTCCAGTCTTGTGGAGTTCCAGTCCAAATTTTGATTTTGGTCAATCACTTTATTATTATTGATACTAGTACTACTGGTCGAAATACCACCACCAGAAACATTCACCAAAGAAGTTGAAGAATGTGCTAGTGGAGAATTGCTAGCGTCAGATTTGGCAATGTTGCTATTGTCATTGGTGGTGGTGGAAGCCACTAAATTGTTGTGACGCGACGCTTGTTTTGGAACTACAGCGTCTAAAGACGATTTATCATTTGTCGTCGTCGTGGGCAGACTGGAATCAGTACTAGGGACACAGGAAGTCTCATACTCTGGTATATATGGTAACGAGGAGTCGTCAAATTGCGCCAACACTTCGTCCAGTGCAGATATACAACTGATGATCTCTTCATGTCTAAAGAAAAATCAAAAGAAAAAAAATATTATGATGATATTGGTAAGGTGACTTAGCCATATTTTAACTTGTTGGAATCTTATTGTATGCAAATGAGCAAGTCTATCTATAGTACATAGTACATACAAGGTAACGTTTAAGAAAAAAGTCGAGCATGCATCATGCATTCATTCGAGCATTGCGTCATTGACCAAATCAACCAACATGTACTGTACAAGTACAGATCACTATGCATGATTTTAATCGTGAACTGATATGACACGACAAGCTATTAAATTCGCAAATCTCTTTTTATTAATCTGGCTTAAAACGGGACTCAAAGTATTCAATAAGTTCATTAATCAAAATCCTTTTTTTTCTTCATCTGCGCGGCGTCTCTTGTTCGTGACTCTTGTATATTTTTCTCTGCAAAATTGAAAGAACGCACATGAATATTGCTTTTTTATAAGAAAACAAACTTGTTTTGAAGAGCACAGAGGCGAAGTACAAAACTAAAAGGTTCACTGGTTAAAGTCAAGGCAAAGCGCAAAGAAAAGACACACATGGATAAAAGGCAAGTATGCATAATATACGACTATGCATTATTAACGGGATTTTCCTTTGAAAGGGTGACATGGCACGTTCGTAACGGCAAAGTAAACACAGGAATTGTACAATTTGATTATACACTGTTCCCACATGATAATCTAATTAATTAAATAAAAGTTTATCGGATGCCTTGTGACCGTGTGTGTGCAAGTCTGTAGAATTGATGATGATTGTTTTTATTTCACAAAACTTCTGCGTAATTTACGCTCTGCTTATCTAATGGATTGAGTCAGTACGCGTCAATTTTTAATTTTGAATTAAAACAGGGGAAATGTTTTAATGTGCATCATTTAATGTACCAGCAACATTTTTTGATTAGATGTTCATGTCATGTTCACCTCTTTGATCTTTGAGAATGAACTTGAGTTGTTAATCAACTCTGATAATTGCTACATTTTCTATTTTCTAACCGCTGTGATAAGAAAACTATTTTGCATATCATGTACACGTCTTTAGTAATCTATAATTACTTCATGTCTTAAAGATTGTCCACTTTTCTAATCAGAAAGTAACCTTAAATGATTCAAAAAGATAATCTCATTGTGACCTATTATCATTAACTTTTTAATTGTTTGAGTTTTTTAAATAAATATTCAACGGAAATTCATTAAAACTTTGGACAGTTATATAAATGGATCCATACAACTAATCGCACTGATTAACCATAAAACATTTAAGACTGAAGTCTAGTTCGCTCACAGTAATCTTTCATTCATAAAAAAATATCATAATATTTATACAATCATAAACAAATATTTATCTTTTAGTTTGCCACACAACAGTACACGTAGATAACATGTAAATGAATGAATGGCCTCTTGCTTATATATGTACACATCTAATTAATCTGAAAGACACTAAACCGTTTAGAAGGATACCATTAATGATGACTTATTTGTTATCTTTTTGTTATCAAGTAGCGGGGGACTGCAGGTCAAGTCTGCAGGGCAGTTTTTATTAAGCTGCTTCTTTGTAACGAAGGACTCACGGACATGACGAACAGGTATTTTTACTCGACTTAATTCTCAAATGATGGATTTCTTATTTCTTCTTATCACCTTTGATGTAGCCTTGAATATGTCTCTTTTGACATGGTGTGTGTAGGCGATCAGTTAATGGAAATGGATTAATGTTATAAACATTCCACGCCTACTTGCTTTGCTAACTTCAAATCATTAGAAAAATTTATGAAGTGTCTGTGTCAAACTATTTGATATATTTGATCAAGTATGATTCACAAAATTATCTTGCAGCTTCAACATAAATTATGTAGAGCCATATACAATTAATAATTACTATCACTTTTTAACTTTGCGACGCGACAGTGACTGCGACTATTTTTTTAAAATTAAAGCCAACAGCACCGCCATTTTGTAAAGTTTTATTAAAACTATTAAAATAAAATGAATGAAACTAAGACACAAAAAAGTAAATAAATAATAAGATTTTAAGAACATTTTCATGTTCACTTCTTTATTTCAGTATCCAGAGCTTGTTGAATTTACATGGCTTTTATGATGACCTATAAGTCAAAACGAAGACAAGTTCCTTCACAGACTTTTTGGGTGCTGTGGCTGTGACATAAAATCCAATAAAACTTTACTTGGTTTGTAAAGTTTTAAGTCTTGGTTGGCCAAAGAAGAAAAACTTCTTCATCTTCGCATCAAACTTACATGACCAAAGTTAATTTACGGGTGTGGTGTTAGTGGTGTTTTGTGTCTGGGTGGGTGCTAAATGCATACAAACTATGAATCCGTTTCATTTTAAGACATAACAGCTTGTATCTCTACGTTCCTTGTTAAACATCATCATCTCTAAAACTCCCACCTTGATGAAATACTTCAACATTAATTAAACCTCGCAACATGTCATGCCTATATTCGAATTACTTGGTGTAGTCGTAGTCGTTCGTAGTGTGTAAAAGGGTCAGAAAAATTATTGGACACAGCCTTAGATTGCAAAACACGCATGTGGTGTGGTGTGAGTTTTAATAACACATTGTACAAATATTAAGTTGCGGTAATTTTTTTGCAGTGCATATGAGAAAATTGAAACTTTTGACTTGCCGGCTCTCTCCGTACAAATCTTTGATTGTGTCAGGTTAATCTTATTGATGTTTCATGAAAAAATTCTCAGTAAGCGTAGAATTGCATTTTTTTAAATGCAATAAGAATTGTATGGTCTATGCCTCAGAGAATGATGACTTGTCATCGAAATCATCTTTTTAGGGAATTTTTTACTTATTTAGAGATAATTAGCCAAAAAAGAAAGAAAATTTCGTCAATGTTCATGCGCATGCTTAAAAGTGTCATTATGATGACCAATCACTATAATATACACACTCTGCAAAATTATTCCATTGCATTCAAGTTGGCTGACGATGAGTATCAAACTTCGTTCTCAATCAACCTTGGCGTCACATTTTCTAAGAACCTACGTATATTGTAACATGAATATACATAGATGTATGTATGTATACTGTCCAATATGTTGTAACTATATGACCGGCGGCCGCAGTTTGGCTTTCTTACAAATTTCATTATGGATTTGATTACTTTGGATGCTATATTACGATGCTACTGCGGTTATCTATTCTTTCGGGAGAAATGACAAGCATACATAATTTACTTACGGCTCAACAAGATAGATAACAAAAGTTTGAGTTTTGAGAACTATGATATTAAAAAGTTGAAATTACATTTATTTGACGAACAATTCTTAATACAAAAATTATACTCTGTTGCATAACAAC